>WAAE01010085.1:1397-40157 GCA_013400495.1 Nicator chloris
AAAAACAACCCAAAATGTCCCACCCCCCCACCAAAACCCCAAAACAAAACAAACTCAAAAATACCCAACCAACCCCCCCCCAACCCGCCCCAGCAAAAAACAACAACAACAAAAAAACTGGAACATGGGGTAGGGAGAATCTGTCTTCATTAATCTTCTTTTTCTTCCCATAGCATTTAATTCAGATGTTAGTGTGTCCAGCTATAACTCAAGAGACACAGAACTGAAGTAACTCTTAATTTCTCTTTCTTGTTTTTTTTTTATATAATTGCTTATTGCTTGATTCAATGTAAATAATTTTCTTATGTTTTGAATAATTCCCATTCTTTTTATGTTCTGGAATCTGAGTATACAGCTGCAGAAACGGAAGTGTTTTGTGCTGCTATTTCCATCAGAAAATATCTGTGGAATTTTCAGGTCACTGGAAATTAAAAAAAAAAAAAAATTTGCATTTCAAACAGGAGTTAAGTTCTAGCCAGAAAAAAGAAAGTTCCTGTAGAAGGGTGTTTCTGAGATTAAGGAGTCCTCTCTCTTACAGAATTCATGTGAGACAAAAAGTAAAATGAAAATATGTTCAATGATGATAAATGAAATCCTACTTTGGTTTAATGTGTTTTGGATGTGCAGAATGTTAAAAACCAGGTTGGTATATTCAGCAGATATATTGCTATTGGCGACTGAATGGAGAGACGGGAACCCTGATTCGGTGATCAGAATTCAGTTTTACTGAGATTTTTCCAAAGCTTATATACCATTTCTAGGAAGGTTAATATTTACTACTACCAAGATAAAGTTAAGCATGGTACAAACAAACTTATGCATTTTACAACATATCTTGTTTAGGAAGGTTTAATTTCATTTCCTTATTCCGGTAAGCAGATGTAATCCTATCTTATGTAATCTTCAAAGGCCTGTTTGTTCTCGCCAGGGCATCTTGGTTATCAAACTAGATATGCTAATTAAGTCTGCTTCACTATCTGATCTGTGTATTCCCACACATTGCTACATGCATGCCACAGGGCAGATAAGAAGATGATGATGTAATGACTACTTTTACAAGTGATATTAGAATTTGAATAATAATGAGAACTCTGTACCCTTTTCACTCCAGATCATTCTGTGCAGTACCTTTTAACTCTCCTGATGAACTCTTTACCTGCTCTGAATACTTAGGGAAACTTGGTGTTCTGGACCATAAAACCATTTTGAAAATATGTGTGAATAACAAACAAACAAATAAACACAACCACAACAAACAAAAAAACCAAACAAACAAAGCCCCCAAAATACCACAAAGAAAAACAAATCGAAACAAAAAAGCCCCCCCCAACTCCAAACCAAACCAAAAAAAAAAAAAAAGGAAGAAGAGGCAAGAATCCATGACATTAAATAGATAAACTTCAGCTACAGCTTTGATGATTGTGAAGCTCTAATATTATGGTGTCCTGAGTCACAAAAATACATTAACTTCATCCTTTTCCCTAGGATTGTAATAGAGAGTCACTCCAGAGAGAGCAAAGTAATCCATAACTGATGCTTTCTTTCTGTTTTTCTCCCCCATGGCAAAGCAGGGACAGTAGGACAAGGTCTAAGAAGAAGAAGAATAAGAATCACATTACATCACGTGTGTGCAAATAATCTCCCTCACAGAAAAATGGTGGGAAAAGTGTGGTACACTGCTGACAGGCTGTGCTTTTAGCTTGCAAAGTTTATTCAAAAATATTCTGTATGTTTAGAGGGAATGTGATATATATAGAATTTGGGTTGAGCTGTTGTGTTCTTCCCCACTTATTTTCACTTTTGCTAGGTAAACCTTCTTCTGTAAGACAACTTGAAAAGTATAATTTATTTAGTCATGTTGCTTGGATACTGTAAGTCTTCTTTGACCTAAAGCTGCGCTCCTAAATCAAGTTCACACAAGTTGAATGAAACTCTAAAGTAGCTTTAGATTAAAAACAACCATAGGATTGCAAAGGCATTATCTTTTTTTCCAAGAATGACACGTATCTGCCTTTGTGATGAATTTCTTCTGTGTTCTTCCTGTGGTACAGTTAACAGTCTTAGCAGCTAGAATACAATACAGATTATTTTGTCAGAAATAGTTTTCACTTTCTTTATAAATAACCGTTCTCATGACTATTTATTTCCTTTTGTGCTCTTTGAGAACACCACAGAGACACAATCCCTTAGGAATATTTTACACATTTCCCAAAGATTAAGATTTGGATAGCAAAGAAAAAGTTCTATTTCATAACCAAGTAATCTGGAAACATTTGAGAATCACTTCTGCTAGAAATAATATTGAGCAGTTAAACTATATTTTGTTATATAAGAGTCTTTAAAAGACAGATTTCTCTTTGAGAGAAAAATAACTAAAGATTGGGGAATGCTTTCAGGTAGAAACTTAATATATGCTTGTCTATATAGATAATGCTTGTCATGTATAGCTATATGCTTGTCATGTAGATAATTTTAACTTTGAGTATTACATTTGCATGATAGCAGTTAAATGTCAATGGCACCAATGCTTGACATTCACCACTGTCCTCTTAAGACAGCTAGAAAATTAAAAGAAAATGAAAAGTCTAGAAATTAAAGGACAGAGACTACACATGCATCATCTAACTAAATGACCTCATTATTTCCTGAGTTACTTATTCAGTTCTGGGGTAAAACCTCAGACACTTACCAGCTGATTGATAGTCTGTCCGTAGAAATGGAACGGACTCCTTTATGGAAAGGAAAAAACAAAAAAGGTTTGCATCAAAACTTGCAGAATTTTTCACTCTTTCTTCCATGTATTCCCCATTAAACAAGACTTTGAAAAACAACAGGAAGGAAAAAGGGAAATTTTTGCTTGGAAAACTGGGAGCTTGAGTAACATAGAGTGCATGAATGAATGTGATAGTGTTATTTGCAGCACTAGTTAAAAATCTCTGTCATGCATAAAGAATGTCTTTAACAGAGGACATTGTGTTTCGGCTGGTGAAAGTGTATGAAACAAACCATAATATAGGGTAGTTTTGCTAAAAATTACTCATGAACTTTCAGTGCAGAGGAGTTTGGTCAGTCGGGCCTTTGCCAAACTCCTCAGGTTGTTGCGTGGCCAGGTCACCTCTCCCCAATATCTGGGATAATATCTGGGATAACCCTCCCACTATCCCAGCCTCGGCAAGGCCTGGATTTAGGGTATTCCCTGAAGGGTACCTATCCCAGCCCACTGAAAAATTACTGGGTAAATGAGTATGAAATTTGGGTTCCCTGAAGCATTTATCAGCAAGCTACATTCAGGATAACACACCTGGCAGAAATGCCACCTAAGCAACTGTGAAATAATTGGGCAAAGATTGAATTTGAAGTCCAGGTATTAATTCCTTCCTTTCAGGGACCATTGTTGACTGCATGCCATCAATACATTGCTGTAAGCAGTTGTAACACACTTTAGATCTCATGTCAACTGCCTCTGTCTGCAATCCTTCACGGTATGACCTGGAAAAAAAGCCTATTTTTAATAGGTTCTTCCCTGGATAACTGAGTTAGCCATCTAGATCTAGTTAAAACCTAAGTCTGGCTTTGGTAAGTGTGACTCTGTGTTGAGGGTTAGATTTGTGACCTCTTCTTATAGATTTTTTTCCCATAAGTTGCTAGGAGACCAACTACTGAGTACTTAGGAGTACTTTGCAAGAACAAAAGAAGTGGCCAAAAGTTGGGAGGGGGAAGATAACGCAGGTTTTGGGGGCAGGGAAAGGATGGGCTGGGGACAAGTAGTGTGTCGCTTAGCTCTGGGCAGGGAAGGAGGACAGTGAGGCTGTTTTGCTTGCTCTGAGGGGAGTTCACGGTCACCTCTGATTCCAGTCTTGGAAGGCTACCATCATCTGCTCGTGTGCCCAGGAACACTGAGCTCACTCCTTCCTGCCCTGCTGGGAGCCGGGCCAGGCTCTATCCCACCGCCACTGCTTTTCTTCAGCACTGCTCCTCTCTTGCTACCATGTAGCCCCACACTTCCCTGCCCTGCCGGGACATCCCGCCGTCCCAGCTACCACTGCAGAACTTCTGATTTGTCTCATCTACCAACCCAGGATTTTCCACTGTTCGAGCTCTGCTCTTAGAAGTCCCACAGGAGCCCCGAAAATCACACTTACCCAGGCTTTGTGAAGCAAAAAACCCCCTTGAGGTTCCTGGTTCTGTTTTTTGTTTTGTTTTGGTTTAGTTTTTTGTTTTTGTTGTTGTTGTTGTTGTTAATGTGGCAGTTGTTGCTTGTTTTGTTTTGTTATACATACTAGTAAAGGACTGCTATTTGTACCCCTACTACCTCTGCCTGAGAGCTCTTTAATTTTCTAAATTATAATCACTTAGAGGGAGAGAGTTTGAATTCCCAAGGGAGGCCCTGGCCTCCCCAGCACATACCTGTCTTTCAAACTAAGACACTCTAACCATCATAATAAAACAACTGGTGAGTAGTGAATCAAGATCACAGGACATCTGTGTAGAGGGAGATGAAGTAAATCACTGCAGTCAATCACAGCAGGGCTTTTTACCCCAACTCTCTCTCACATTTTTCTATCTAGCTGTGTGCCTCTTCTATTGAGAACCCATGGCAAGAACTTAGTGACTCAGATTTAAAGCCTTTTAACCTGTATTATACAAACTGATAATGATGAAAAAGGTATTACTTTCATCCCTCAAAAAATGTGACTACAGGAAGCATGCAGATCATCTTAACTTTGTATTTTAGGTAAGTTCTTTCCAGTTTCAGAAGTAATGAAAGCATTCTTAGCTAAAAAGCTGGCAGAATAATTTTGAGTTTTTCAGTAATGCTAACTGCAGATTTTTTCCTCTCATTCAGAATATGTATTTTTTGTTATATATGTTGTCTTCTCTTTTGAAGATTAACAGAAAAGCTGTTATGCCTTTGGAAGATGATAATTCAGGAGAGCAATATTAATCCAGTTTTTAACAGAGCATTTAGAACAGGGATCCTCAAACTACAGCCCACGGGCCAGATACAGCTCACCAGGGCCCTCAGTCTGGCCCACCGCCGACCCCGTGGGGCCGGCAGAGCTGGTCAGCCGTCCCGCACGGGGCCGCGGCTGCTTCCCCCCATCCCTTCTCGACCCCCGCTCTCAGATGGGCCGGTCCGTCCCTCCGAGGTAGCGTCCGAGATACGCAGATGAGAAAGACACTTGCTATGACTAGCAGTGACAAATATGGAACCTAATATTGACCATCTTATTAGCCAAAGGAGGCCCATTGTTCACACTGAAATATTATTTGGGTTTTTTAAAATTTTATTATTACAATTATTCTTCATTTAAAATATTGCATTCTTTTTCCTATTTTTTGTGCACTACTACGAATAAAATATGTGCAGCGTGCACAGGAATTTGTTCATTATTTTCCAAACTATAGTCTGGCCCACGACAGTGTCTGAGGGACAGTGAACCGACCCCCTGTTTAAAAAGTTTGAAGATCCCTGAATTAGAAGGTCAAATATAAGAGATAGTGTAGTTTCTATTAGCTTGAACTGAAAGCCATGAAAATGAGGAACATTTTATTTTTAAATATATTAAAATGACATAGCTGAACACGTGCCCCCATTTGTGGTCCTCCGCATAACGTATGCTCATAAATGACCTGTTAACTCAAAAGCCTGGTAGTTTACAGAAAAGAAAGCAAATTACTCTTTTTTGAGTCTCTTATTGTGTCTTGAGAACTTCAGACTAATGAATTTGCACTGTGAGTTAAAGCAAATGAGTAACATGGTATTTCTCACCTTTAGGGCGTATTCTGAGGAAAGATTTTAATTTTTCTGTCTATTTTTCATTGGCTGTTTACAACTTCCTTGGAGAAAAAAAGGCAGCTTTTATCATATCAGTGATAACAGGGAATTCTTGAAGGTGTAATTGCGCTTGTTCTTCCTCATCAGGAGTTGTTTCCCAGAGTAATGAAGGTACTAAAGTTTTATGTTCCTCCTGCCATGCAGGAATTGCTTTATTAATGGACTTAGGCCAGCTTTACTAAGAGATGCTGACATCTGAGAAGCTCTTCCTACCCAGCTCCCCAGCATGAGCCTCTGCTCTAGTGACCGTTTCAGAACAGGCTTGAAAAAAGGAGTCTTTTATGTGCAAGAGCCTGTAAAGGCTTCCCAGGTCTATGCCAGGCTGCAAAAAGTTTGATCAATTGTGATCACGTGACATGAAAGTTTTACAGATCTCTGATTAATGTTTTTACTGTGCTTTATTCAAAGCATCAAATCATTGTTGCCTATATTTGGGAATACATATTTTGGTTTCAAGTCCCATGGACTATAACATGCACCACCCAAATATGCTGCAGTTTTACTGAATAAGGCTGATTGAGTCTCAGCTTTGCAAAGCCAAGGGAAAAGGAACTATTTGCTTAGAAACATCACTGTGGTAGGATTTAGCTGTGGTACGATTTTGGTTTTATAAGATTTACAAATTAATTTGGATTAGGAGAAATTGAGACAGCCTTAAAAATTTACATTTGATGCCGCAACTACTTAGCTCATTTTTATCTGTCATGATATATAGGGCATGACATGTTTTTATGGTGTTCTTAAACAATAAACAGTTCTGACACAGCCATTTGTTAAATATATGTACAGCTTAGACAGAATAAAGTCTGATCGGTTTGAAACAAACAGCCAATGAAAATTGGTATCCACTATTTAACATACATTTTCTTTCCTTATCCACTGTTTTCTTTGATAAATGTTTTAAATTACAGGTTCTGTATTTCTGGTGCTGAACACAAGCACAACATGAAGATCAGGCTGCCCAAGCAACTGTGAGTCTCACCAGGGTTTTCTCCACTTTGCATTCCCAAAATGGGGAGGGTCGGCAACTCCACAGCAGTACTGTTAAAATAAATAGTCACCACTTCCACAAAGGGTTGTAAAACTGGACACAAAATTTATTAATTATATTAATTTATTTATAATTATTCCCACTAATTATTGTTATGAATAAACTCTGGCTCAATGTCCTTATTAAATATTCAACTCTTTATTAAAAATAAGCAGCGTGGGAGGTTTGATGAAGTGAGTCCGAAATTCAGTTCTCTCTTAAAGATATCTTTTGTACAGGATGTCCAGCAGAGGGTGCTGCGCTGTGCTGGCGTGTCAGTCTTCCTCGTAGGGTGCTGTGCCGGCATCGCTCTGCAGGAGGAGCTGTGCTGGAACGTCCTCACAGGGTGCTGTGCCGGCGTCGCTTTGCAGTGGAGCGTCCTCGCAGGGTGCTGTACTGTTGTCGCTCTGCAGGAGGCGCTGTGCTGGGGTGTCCTCGCAGGGTGCTGTGCCCTCGTCGCTCTGCAGGAGGTGCTGTGCTGGACCCTCTTCGCAGCTGATTTCCTATAAGTTGTGGCCTAAAGCCTTTATTAAATATTCAGCTCTTTATTCAGAAATCAGCTGCCGAAAAAGTTTGCATGATGTGCTGTGCAGGAGGTCTCAGCAGGAGCCACTTGTGCAGGAGTCAGCTGCATGGGATTCTGGAAATCCGAAGCTGCACTGCAGTACCTTCTACTGGCCACTGATAGCGCAGTGACGCAGCTCCAGCTTCAATCTGATCTCCTGATCTCTTATTTTTCCTGGAGTTCTAGCTCACCCCAAATCTAGATTCCCACCTCAAAAGTCATGGCAAGTATCCAAACCAGGGACAGGGATGGGTGAAGTTCTCCCTCCTCCCGCTCAGAATGTGCTATTCGAGTCCCCCAGATAGTTTTAGTTCGCGGCTTAGAGAGTGTCTTTCGCTTCTAAAACTGCCCCTATCATGCATCGTGTCTTTTCATTTACATGCGGGGTGGGTCAACTCCTCGGTCTTTGCCTGGGCATGCTCCTCTGTACTCTCTGCCTCCGGGAAATATGTTTTGACTTGTCTCAGTCATTGCCTGCCTGCCGCCTCTCCACTTGCCTCGCTCCACCCGCCCCCACCAGGTGCCGGACAGAGCCACGCGCTGCTGCAGCAGCCACGACCACCAGCCCCGGGGCTGCCCCTAGCACAGAGCCGCGGCAGGCGGGAAGGGGGGGAGCAGCGGTGTGCCCGTGACACTGCGGGACCCCCCTGGTGGGGGCTGCAGCTCCACAGGTACGGCTCGGGCACCGCGGCAGGCCAGGGTGGGGCACAACCCCAGCGGGCACACAGCATGGGCACCGCAGCAGGCCGGAGAGAGGGACGGGTGCTGCCTAGCCAGCACCACCCTGGGGGGGGAGGGTGGCGGCACATGCCGGGCACTGTGCGGGCACCGTAGGGGTCACGCACAGCCCCCGGCCCCGCCGGCAGCCGACCCAGCCACAGGTAGCGATGACAGCGGCCCACAGGGACCCATGCTTGGGCTCGCCCCCTCCACAGCAGAGACACAAGAGCCCCTCGGAGTTCATTTCTTACAATTATGACACAGAATCAGACCGTAATTCCCAACTTCCTGCATCTTTTGTTTACCTTAGTGTTGCCTCAGGGGTGAAAGTAGCAGGTCCTGGGCTGAAAAACTGGTAATTTGGGTGTTGGGGCTTTTTGTTTAGTTTTGGGGTTTTTGTTTGTTTGTTTGTTTTTAGTGACCGTAGTGCTTGAAGGAAAAGCAGAGGATATTATTGCTATTACATTCCCCAGAGCTCAGATATTTTCTAAGACTGCTTTGATGCTCAGTGTCCAAGTGGGAAGGGGAAAGCTCCAGGACTAGGGGTTTCATCAGTAGAGAAGAACCCTGTTTTCCATCCTACCGGAGTTAATGATACAGCTACCCACTTATCTGACTTAGTGATTTTGGTGCCTAAGGGCAGATTGTGTGAAGCCACTTTCTTCACCATTATTTTGTTCTGTTCTGACAAATTAGTGATTAGAGTTTCCCTGTTTGCTGTTAAATAAGCTGCAGAGTGTGCAGTAGCTGAGTTTGACTTTTGGGTATAACCTTATGACAACACTTCTGGAAACAGCATTTGTGGAAATCAGCTTTTAGAGCCTAAAATCCAGAAGGATCTTTATCACAATCATTTGCTATAAAAGATGTCTACATTTTGCTTTTTAAGTGAATCAGTTGGCTGAGAATGACTTTTGCTATTCAGCTTTCTTCATAACTTTTATCTTGCTCTGGACATACAGTTTGATATTATTAGGATGCCTTGTCACTAGCAGGTTATTTCGTTAGTATTTTAAAATACAGGAAGACAAAA
Source organism: Nicator chloris (assembly GCA_013400495.1). Taxonomy (NCBI): domain Eukaryota; kingdom Metazoa; phylum Chordata; class Aves; order Passeriformes; family Pycnonotidae; genus Nicator; species Nicator chloris. The sequence continues at coordinate 10,585 of WAAE01010085.1, forward strand.
GAGCCCAAGAATGAGAATAACAGCAAGAAAATGAAAATAGATTAAACAGGTAAATGTTTAGAATTGCTTTTAATAAGCATACTGACAAAAGTTTGATACAAGACATTTTTCTGAAGAAAGCAGTATGCTCAATAGCGAAAAAAAATATACTTATGGCTTTAAGAGAGCTTTCAAGAGCATGCATCCAAACAGGGATGTGGCTCTGCACAGATGCTGAGAGCAGCAATGAGGGTTCACTCTGCACTGAGATAAGGTGAGCTTTGAGGTTTAGTACCAGGCTTATAAAATAGAGCTCCCTGACAGAGGGAAGAGCAAAGTAGCTGTTGTTTTGCAAAGTATAATTGTTTATCTTCATTGTTGCTGGAGCACTGCAGGAAGGGGATGATTTACAGGCTATGACCAGCCTGGGCTTGTTTTCTCAGTCATGCTGATAACTTCTGTGTAAATTGGTCTCTGCATACATTGTCAGCTTCTACTTTCCCAACTTCTAATTAGGTCAGGATCATTGACAAAGAGGGCAAGACAATAAGACAAGATGCCTCTCATGTTCCACGATAAAAGCTAATTATCTGAGTTCAAGAGAAAAAATAAAAATCAACATCATGATGCAGTTTAAGATAATTGCTCACTCTACACAACTCTGGAGCAGTTTTTCCATACTTTAAGACTGTTATTCTGTTCTCTAGTCTAAGTGACCCTGTTGTGTTTTTTTTTTAATTTTTATGTGGTGAGTACCAGAAGTTTTGTTTTTTTTCTGAACTCCTTGGCTTCAAGGTATAGTTTTCTCTGCTTTGTGTGGCCAGTTTAGTTTGCTTCCTTGTTTTGGAGCAGCAGAGCTTTGCTGATATATTCTCAGATAAATTAAGTCCCCTTTTATAGAGCTATTTGTAAGGAAAAACCTGAATCCCTGCATTCCTGAGTTAAAACGTTAAGAGCAGCTAATTGTTATACTCAAAAGACCCTAATGCATTGTTCAAGCTTTCCTTTGAGTTCATGAAGCCTTCCAAGTATCACCACACACACAACCTGCCCTGATTTTCACTAGCTCACACTAATATTCTGGAATATCCCTAGTTCTCTGTGAATTATACTATTTTTCTTGTGGGAATCACCCCGAGTCCCATGCAACCGGAGACCCCGCGCAGATGGCAGAGGCCAGGCGGCTGCTTCAGCAACCCCCTGCCCTTTTTCGGGATGGTGTCCGAGGGGGAAGGGGTGTGCCGCCTTCACAAAAAGAGACTACCTGTGGGCAGGTCCACCCCTCTGAGGCATGCAGATGAGAAAGACACTAGGCTTGATGGGAGGATTTTAGAGAAAAAAAAAATGCTGTCTGGCCACAAACGGATATATTTGAGAGACAGGGGTGTGAGAAAGGGGTGAACTCATCCCTGGTCCTAGGCCCTAGTTTAGATTCTCACCATAAGTTTTGGGGCAGGGAGCCGGGCTTGGGCTAGAGAAGGAGCGAGCAGTGAATCGAGAAAAGGGGGGAGGTGAGGAGCTCCTGCCTCACTGTACCGCCGGTGGTCAGTGGAAGGTACTGCGGCTCAGCTCAGCTCAGCTCATCTCCCCAGGGCCCTCTAAATCCTGCACAAAAGACTGCATGCCGCCCAGCATCCTGGACTGTGGACTTCTTCGGCAGTTCATTTTTGAATAAAGAGCTGAATATTTGATAAAGGCTTTAGCCCATAATTTATAGTAAATCAGCTGCGAGGAAGCTCTTGCAGAGCGACGACGGCAGAGCACCCTACCCTGTGAGGAAGCCCCAGCACAGCGCCCCGTGCAGAGTGACAACAGCACAGCACCCTACCCTGTGAGGAAGCTCCAGCATGGCACCCCCTGCAGAGCGATGCCGGCACAGCACCCTGAGAGGGAGACAGATACACCAGCACAGTGCAGCGCCCCCTGCTGGACATCCTGTGCAGCGGATATCTTTAACAGAGAACTGAATTTTAGACGACCTCGGCGAGCTTCCCACCCTGCAGATTTTTAATAAAGAGCTGGATGTTTAACAAAGACATCGAGCCAGAGTTTATTCATAACATTATTGACTGATAAATAATTCCTTAATTTATTCAGTTGCTTATCTCTACTCACTCAAAGAGGTTAATTATATCACATATGTGATTTACTTGCTCTTGCTTTCTGCTGCTCATTTATTATTGTCTCTATGGAAAAGCTTGTGGATGTTTGGATTTGTAGCGTGTGTGTGCAGAATTTTGGGGAGAAGTCAAGCAAGTGTTCTGTCTTAGAGTCAGGAAATAAAGTAATGAGAAATATTCTGGAACAACTCACCATTATGTGAGGTCTTCCTCCTTATTAGCTCTTTATAAAATTAGCTTCTTAAAACTGCCAGAATGGAGGGGAATCTGCATGCATCCCATATCTAAATAGTTTTAAGTGAGGCTTAACTGACCTAGTGTCTTAAATTGCACCTGTAAAGAGCAAAAACACAAGCCAGATTTTTCATGAGACCCAATTCCTTAAAGGATACCTGGAGATGAGTCAGGTTCAAGGATGGGGTTGACCAGAGAGGCTGTGGAATCTCCCTCCCTGGGGATATTCCTGAACCATTAAGACACAATCCTGTGCTTCCTGCTCTGGGATGGCCTTGCTGGGGCAGGGAAGTGGGACCAGCTGACTCACTGTGGTCCCTTCCAGCCCGGGCCACCCTGTGGTTCTGTGATATCTGATGCTAAGAAAATCTGATTTGGTTTGGTTTGTGCCAAGCGGCAATGGTTATAATCTGAAAAGGGGAAGATTCTGATTCGAAAATAGATAAAAGCAACTACAATGTAGTGAGTCTGGCAGAAGAGCAGGGATCCAAGGCAGCTGTGAGAGCCCTGTCTCAGGAGGTTTTCAAGACATGTCTGGATGTTGTGTGATCCTGAGCTGTCACTCTGAATTTATTTACCTGTGTAAAATGTGGTTGAATTCAGTCAGCTGGTATTTTTCACCATGGCTGGCAATTTGGAAAAACAAAAATGAAAAAAAAAATAAAATAAAAAAAAATTTGGTGTGTTGCCTTCACCCTCAGCAATACAATTCCATTTAAAATTTTCCAGCCATGGTGTCTTGATTGTTGCCTGAACCAAGTGTATACACACCATGCTACACCAAAAGCAAATGATGAAGGATGAAAGTGTAGACAAACATTCAATCTGAAAAATGCTTTCCAGACCTTTCAAATAGCAAATATTTCACACAGGGGAGGAATGGACAAGTTTCCAAACTATTTGCTAAACAAAACAGGGCTAAATTTTTTATGAATAGGATTAATAATTGAATAGTCAGGCAGCTTTAGCTCTAATTTTCTTGCCCTCTGCTGCATTCCTGTGCTTACTAAATCATTTCAGAACACAAGTTCCCAGGTGACCAACTTTTCTCACCCTTGACAAACCTCTAAAAGTCAGAGAGGGGACAGGCACATCTCTTTGGAGGTCAGGTTCATGATTCAGCTTATTATAAACAACATTCCCTATTTTGCTCCTGGAGAGGAGGGAGTAAGATGGAGTGTACAATAGTTGAATAAGGTAAGAGGGAAAAACAGGTGAAGGAAAGGTAAAAATGAAATGGTGCTTGCAAACAAAAACTTCCTCCGATTTCAGAATTAATTCAAACACAGGAATAACCAAAGCTTTTTGATGGGAAAATAGGATGTGAAGAGAACACAAGAAGATGCAGTAGTTTAGAGAAAAGAGATGGTTGCTATGTGTTTGGATGTAAAAATAAAACAAAAAGAGAAAAAAGCTTTCTTTTTGAAAAAAGGACTTTTCGACAAACAAAAAGGAACTGGGAAACTCTCCATTTTAAAATACAAATTAACATGGTGGCAATTGGAATAAATCAACAGTTAGGTAAAATGAATGTGCATCTTGGTGTGACTTTTCAGGGGCTTTTTACATTCATAGGAGACTGCAAAAGAAAACACTCCAACTGCTGCACAAAATACAAATCAGTATTTGCCAGTGACTGGGAATTGAAGGATCAGGGGGAGGAAGGGGAATGTTGTCATTACTGCCCATGCAATCAGTGACAGAGACATTTTTCTTTGACATGATGCTAGGAATAGGCTGAAGGGAGCTGGAAGTATTTAAATAACAGAGAAATGTGCCCATTCTTTCCCATTTTGTATATTCTTTCCTGTCCCTTCTAAAACAAGACATTTTTTAGCCTATTAATCTGTCTGAATACCTGAATGCACCCCAGCCATTCTGATTTAGTCTACCTAGGCTAGTCAAGTTATTCCTTTATCTGAACTCTCCTTAATTTTTTTCCCTCTTGCACTATGGTATAAGAAAAATTTTACCTGATTTTATTGCCCTTGATTCCAGGATTCCTGGATATTCCCATTACACATCTTTGTTCCTCTCTTTTGTTCCTCTCCAAACAGCCAGTAGCTGCAGGAACACTTAGTGTGCTGAAATGGCAAAATGTTTCCAGCCACAAACTTTATTGGCCTGCTCTGGACTTGGTAGCTGAATTTAAACTAGAGTTTGCAACAAAATGTTGAGTCAAGGGGAAAGTGTGATCTTTTGCTGGACCTTGTTTATTCTACTTCCTGCAAGCCTTTGCTCCTTAGTAAGTGACATAAATTTAATATCTGAATGCTTTTAGTACTTTGTAATTGCTTTGCAGTTTGTCAGTAACTTTTACAAATTGCATGCTGTCACTGTGCAGATTTTCAGTCAGCTAGAAGAAGCCTTTTACTGCTCTAACTCTTTCCATTTCATCCTCTCTGCAGGAAAAAAAAGTCCTACTGAGTTCTTACATCTATTTGGTTTTTTTTTCCCTGCAATGACAGAAGAATGTTGAAGATACAGGCCTGATTTTTGAGACAGAGCCATAATTATGGTTCAGATTCATTCTATATAAGGGGAATTCCCAATGAGAGCATGTAGGAAGCAACAGGAACACCCTGAGCCTCCTTAACTCCTTCCACAAACCACGATTATGTCACAGGACGCATCAAGCTTCACAGGAGAAGTGCTCAGAAGACAACTGCACAACTCTCTGGGCTGGTAATGAAAAATAAGTGGTGATACATTCCAAAATGCCACACTTTTGTTGTCAGCAGGGGTTGCCATAATCAAGAGCACTGATTTTCCTGCTTATGGCAGTGACTTCTGCTCTGCTGTGTCCAAGGAGCTGGGTCCAGACTTGCTGGGAGTGAATGGGGAAGTCCTATCCTGTGGGCCTGATATTCCTGGGCCTGAGAGAATTTTAGCCTGCTAGCAGCTGCTAACTTTCTCCCAAGGCAAAACTTCTCGAGAGAGCCTTTTATCAAAGCAATCTTGGCAAAACAACTATCCTGTTCTCAAAACAATCTCTCTCTAGGTGGTGTTCTGGTTTTTTTCTTTGGTTTGGTTCCCTGACTGGGAATCAAACTCGGGTCTTCTGCATTGCAGGCGAGAATGTTACCACTGAATCACTAGGGAGATGTTGTTTTGAGAACGGAATAGTTGTTTTGCCAAGATTGCTTTGATAAAAGGCTCTCTCGAGAAGTTTTGCCTTGGGAGAAAGTTAGCAGCTGCTAGCAGGCTAAAATTCTCTCAGGCCCAGGAATATCAGGCCCACACTACCCAAGTAACCTGTAGGGCTCCAACCATGTGAGTGCGTCACCTCATGGCAAGGAAGGACTACAAGTGTCCACAACGAGGAGGAACTGAGCAGTGAGGTTGCTGACTGCTCAGCAGGGTCACAAAAGAGAGGATGTAGCTGTAGCCCAGCTGCCTGTAGGAGTTCAGCAAAGGGTCCGGTGTCCAGTTACAGATGGCTACTTCTGAAATCATCCCAATAAAATTCTTCAGGGCTGATTTACTATGCTTTAGCTGATTTATTATGCATAATAATATACATAGAGAAGGAAGTAAGAAGGAGGTCCTCAACACATGGACAAGATTCCTTTTCCCTGAAAAATCCTTCCCGGACATTGCTTCTTGGTGGTATTTCTTCCCACTCCCTGTGGATATGCAGATGTTCTGCATATTTGCCATTATCTCATATATGTAAAAAGAAGAGTTTGCAGTTGTTTTTGGTTATAATAAATCCAATCAGTTCTCTTTTTACTCTATTTTTCCACCAAGAAGCTTTGGTCATTCATTTGTTTGGATTATTTCTGAAACTGGAGAAAATTTTGTTTTGGAAATACCACTTGATTTTTACCTTCCCTTCACCTGTTTTTTCTCCCTTTCTTTGTTCAGCTATGGTACAGTTCCACCTTATTTCCTCCTGAGCTGTCAAAGCACTTTCACATTTTTGCAGTTTACTATAGGAATGAAAATTATGTCTCCTACAGTGCCAGCCCATTGATTGGACTCAATGGTCTCAGATATTTTCTAACTTTAGTGATTCTATGATTCTATAACAATTCAAATGCCTAAATTTTCAGTAGTCTCTTGAAACATAAGTCCTTTATGGGATGTCCAGGGCAGTGTGCTGAGATGCTGAAGTCCCACATGTGACTCCAATTTCCTACAAACACCAATGGGCTCACCACGTTCCTGCCTGTGGGCTCCAGGAATTCAGGCTTGCTGTGATGGGAGTGTTTAGAAGACTGACAAATCAGGCCACTTTTAAGCTTTATTGAATTAATTCATGAACAATGCCCTTGTTGCTGGTGGCCAGTTCTCACACCATGTTAATCAGCACTTGTTATACACTGAACCCTTATATTAAACATTTGTATTCTAAATTATCTGTGGCTTTTACAGTGTTGTGGAGCTGATGCCAAACAGGGAGCCCAGAAGGCTGGAGTCCCTTGTGCTTGCCTTGAAATCAAGGTCAGTGGGGTTGAGAGAGCTTCAAGGAGAAAAATCAGAACTAAACTGAATTTGATTTCCTTATTCTCAGGTTCTCCCTCCTCATGCCTGTAATTATGCTGTTGTCCTCCCTGTCCACAGGGGGAGGGTTTCTCTTCTGCTCACTCTTGGATTTATTTGGATTTTTTCTTCACACTCATCTTTCTTGTGTAAATTTACCCACTGTTGCCTTTTGGAATGACCACACCACTCACATCCTTATCTAAAATTGTGCCTGGCCTCCAGGATTACAGAAATCTTGTACCCTATTGTTATTCCGTTTTGGTACATCTATATCCAAGTTCAAGAAAAAATGACATTAATTTTATGCAGATTGGTACTTCTGTGATTTGTAGATGAGCCTCTGCTTTAGCTGGAGTGCTGACACACCTGTGAATATCCACCGTTTCCTCACAGAGTTGGAGGAATGCAGAGAGAGCAGAAGGATTTCTTCAGAATCCAGAGGTTCAGTACTGAGTAATTTAAGGAGAGGGAGCAGGTGGGAAATTATCTTTTTTTTTCAAACTGGAGGAACAAGAGTTACTCTGGTGAAACCCTTGGGAGAGTTGTGTGACTGTTTAGCTGGATGACTGTTTTGAGGAAACGTGAAAAATATTAGCTTATTAAGCTGTGTAAAATTGCTGTTGTCGTTTTTATACACACAATCAACTTTGATGAATTAATCATCTACAAGTACATCTTAAAATTGATATTTCAATATTGCCTGTTGAATTATGGTCAATAATTTTTTTCAAGACTAACTCTGTTGTATCTCCAAGTTTTTTCTCCCATTTTTACGTCTGACTATCAGACTGAAAATTATTTTCATGGTCTGGCTAGGAGGGATTCAAAGTGTAAGCCAATACATGCCAACTGATCTGCTCCTTTAGCAATTTCTACTACACTATACATGACCAAGAGTGTGTTTAATGAAGTGCTTACAACAATAAGTGCAGTATCAGCTCATGTTTTATGTAATAGTGGCTAAAATATTTGTATAAGTTGAACATAAATTTCTGGAGCTGAAGATTACTTTATGTATTATATTTATAGGGATATTTTTGTAAAAGGAAAAGCCACCCAGTTCAATCAAAATGTAACCCAAAATGTGTGCAGTACAGTGAGTTCTGCAATAAGGGATGACTCTTTGTGTCCTCTGCTATTTGCTAAAGATGGCAACATTTTGAATGGGAGAACCAAGTCAATGAGTTAATTAGTTTGTCATCTATTTCTGCCTTCTGTAACCAAAAATATTCATGACGACTGAAAGGGGAGATGGAAGTTGCACTGTAGAGATTGACAGGTTTTCTTTGTGTGTTTGTGGACTATAAACATGCTTGCACTACTTCAACTTGTCACCAGGGAATAAAGTTTCATCACATTGTTCAAGTCAATGAATATTGCACAAAATGATGACTACATACTATGACATGGTGATTTATTTGTGTTTCCCTCAGCAGTATTTTTTGTCACTCTGGTATTTTAGGATCATGTTTACTTGAAGTCGAAACTGTCATAAGACATAGAATGTTCTGCAGTGTCCTCTGCCCCCTCCAAATTATCTCCATGCTACAAGGAAAGGACACCAGACTGTCATTCTGAATTGGCCATTTGTCTGTTATGATAGTAATCAAGAGACTGGGCATTGTTGAGAAGCCTTTCTTGTATTTATATGGCAAATCCAAATGAAAAATGACAACTTGAGGGTCTGTGTATCAGAGAGGACACAGCCAGTCTGGAAAAAACCTGCTTTTCAGTCCCTGCAATATCTGGGATAACAGTTTCTGCCATTGCTTGACTTTTTGATTAATGTTTCTCATACTTTCTCTGACACATGCTCACTGTCACTATAAGTGTAGCTGACAGAATGCTTGCTCTGCAGCCCCTAAAAGTCCAGCCAGAGAAAAATTGCGAGTAGTTTCCTACAAGGATAATGTGGCATAAATCAAAAAACAGGAGGAGAAGACAAGGCAAAGTCAGGTTGTCTTTGAGAAGACACACCTCCCTTGGCTGTGTGAGGACTGAGCCTGCTTTTGTGATTTGTACAGGTGAAGTTTCAACCTTGACTGGGAAAAGAGGGAGAGATCAATATAATTGCTAGTATTTCATTAGTGAGCTGTGGGAAATGTTCATCAAGTGCTGTGTATTGCTTTGCAGAAAAACACAGCTCCATGATGGCATGCCTCTGGTGCTTGTGCCATCCACTGGCTGTAGTAAGATTCAAGTGAAAAAGAATTATTTTTCCCATTTATCAGAGTTCTGAGCAGGACTGAGTCACGTTTTCCCTCAGCCCTTGGTGAGGGAAGCTGAAGCCAGAGCTCAGAGAGGGAGGTAATGCCCTCTTCAGTGTTGCATGATGGTTTTCATGCACAATTCACTGTCTTCATCTGAAGTCTATTGTGTCATCATCAGATAAAGTTTTTTTCTGGGCTAGAGAGAAGAGCTGAGTATTTTAACAGATTTCACACTCCCTGAGCACTACTTATCAAGCTCGTTGAGGAATTTAGAAACTTAATTAGTACTTACTGGAAATAAATTTGAAGTTTCAAATGACTTCTTGGAAAATCAGAAATTCAATTAGTACTTACACTGGGACAGCTGTAGGATCTATGTTTCATGAAACCAGCATTTAAGGACATGAAACCCTGCAGCTTGTCTGAACCATTGGTCCTTTTCAGAAGAACCAGGGCTGTGCAGTTCATACCCACTTCTCCAGACTTTCTGAGCACCCTGATGAACCAGGAATCTTTCACTTGCTTTGCTCCTCTGCCAGGGCAAACATCTGTGAGTCTGGTAAGTCAAAAGTGACAACAAGCAAAACATAGTCATGTCCCATACAGTATTTACAACCTGTATCCCAATGCCCCATGAAGATTTTTATTTTGTAAATGAACCTATAGGAAACATTGGGTAGGGAAAACATCCCTGTGTTACGAGCACTGTTTTTAGCACAAATCCTAAACACAGCCCCATATTAGTTACTGTGAAGGAAATTCACTCCATCCCAGCTAAAACCAGCACAGTAATGATTTGAAAGTGTATAAAGGCAGTGTATTTCCCTTTGGCTTTGACTGCTAAATTACCTGGAAAGCATCTTTACTGATGCTGTGCTTTTTTCCCATATGAACAGATGCTGATACTTGCTGTGAGAATCTGCTCTAGTTCCTCAGGCTGGCTTCCCTCTGTCCATGTTAGTCTGCCTGGCTGGTTTGTGCATCCATGAATATAGGTGTTATACTGCTGTGCTTCCACATGTGTACCCACTGGGAATGCATCCTGAGCCTCACCACCCATTGCACCAGGGGCACAAGGTTGTGATAACCAATCCTGTCATTAGCACCACCTAATAATTATCTTTTCCACTTTTAATTTGCACACACATCTCTCTCATAGCTCTTTTATCAGTTGTTCAAATTTTCAGGCATTTTCATATTTGTGAAAAGAAAACTTTCAGAACCTGCCCTTTGTCTTTGTAGATTTTGACTCTATGGAATGACTCTGCTCCTTTGACTGCAGTTCTTTGTTCTGAAAATCTTACTTTGTGTCCCCTTTGCATTTTTTAGCGTGCAAATTTTTTATTACATTTTTTCCTTAACATGATTTTCTCCCTTAACAAGTGCATTCCACTGCTTAAGAAATGGTCTTGTGTAGCTGCTTGTGGACTCAGTGTGAATTATTGAAGGTCCAAGTTGCATCTGAGGTGAGACCTTGCTTATTGTAAGCAAATATATGGGGGGAGGTTTTTTTGCTCAAATCAAGTACTCAGAAGAGAAAACCCTGTTATGACGCTACTGACTCTTCCAATAGTTTTGGTAATAGCAGAATTTATCATGTCTCTGCTAATAAAGTTTGTGGGATGTACAGGTCAGGGCTTTTAAAAACAAGTCATTCTAAAAGAAATGTCCCTAGTTACTGGTTTGCCATAAAGTTCTCAGAATAATTTGCTTGTTTTTTTTTACTTTCAGTTTGATAACCTTCCCCAGGGTTTCTCTGGCCTGGTTTTAGTTACCCTAAAACTGTTCCATTTTACTGGTGTTTTTTTTTTTACTTTAATATCTTTCATGCTTTCTTGAAACTGTATTAGTAAAAACCATTCAGTTTAAAAAACCCAAGCCAAACAAAAAACGCAAAACCCCACAAAAACAAACAAACAAAACCCCCAAACCAACAAACCAACAACAACAAAAAAAACCCCAAATGCAAAAAAGAAACACAAAACCCCAAGGAAACCCACACAAAAACCCAACCCAACAAAAAAGATTAGGAAAAAAGGTTATTAGTAAAAACCAATTAGTAAGAATCACATTTGAATCAAGGTTTTTTTTTTTCCCCTCTCTCTTTGGGATGGAGATGCCTTGGTCATCAAGGCATCAAGGATATGCCTTGGTCATCTCCTAATATCTTGATATGTCTGCAGCTTTTTTCCCCTGACTTCACCAACATTTCTTGGCGTCAGCACAGGTGATCTCTGACTTCTCCAGGTTTTCTTTACTGAAAAGGCTTCCTGATTTTGACTGACCACTGCATGTTATTGAATGTGGGTGAAATGCCTGCTGTTGCTACCTGAATGCTTTTTAACTCACTCCTAGTACTTGCAAACAATCAGATGGCTCTTGGCAAATTTTTTCATTTAAAAAAAAAGGTTGATCTGTTTTCTGCAGGCTGATCACTGAGGCTGCATCTTTACAAGCCAGTGCCTCCTGGCTAATTTGTTAAGTGTCATGCTCTGAGGTCAAAGTCAGCTTAAAAATTGTCTTTTTTTTTGGGTGCCTCTCAGGAAAACCTTTTCAATTGTGTGACCATACCTTGCATAGATTACTTTGTAGGGTGGGACAGTCCTTTATGTCTGTAGAACCACCTCTGGTTTTGACCAAATTACTTCAGTGCAGCTGCATCAATCAGTAATTGTCTATAAAGCTACAATCTTAACTGTGCAGAATAGGCTTTTGAAAAGCATGGTGGGGATAAAATGTTAAAATTAATTAAAACATATCCCTGTTCCTCTCTCCAGTCACTTTGGTCAATCAGACCTTTGCTCTGTGCTGGTATAAACCTGAAAATATCTGAAAAGAAGTCCAAGGATCAGCTACAAAGATCACTGAAAGTAATGGAAAAAGCTCTCATGATTTAAAATGTACAGCCTTTAGAGCAGGGGTCCTCAAAGTTTTTAAACAGGGGGCCGGTTCACTGTCCCTCAGACGCTGTCGCGGGCTGGACTATAGTTTGGAAAATAATGAATGCATTCCTATGCACACTGCACGTATTTTATTTGTAGTAGCACACAAAAAACAGGAAAAACAATGCAATATTTAAAATGAAGAACAATTGTAATCAACAAAACCATATATTTCATATTAATGTGAACTATAGGCCTGCTTTTGGCTAATGAGATGGTCATCTGCATATCTTGGATGCTGCCTCAGAGGGACAGACCCATCCATCTGAGAGTGAGGGTCGAGAAGGGATGGGGTCAGGCCGATGTGGGGGAAGCGGCCATGGCTCCGCGCGGGGCAGCTGGCCAGCTCCACCAGCCCTGCGGGGTTGAGCTGATGGGGGGAAGCGGCCATGGCCCCGTGCGGCTGGCTCTGCCAGCCCGGCGGGATTGGGACGATAGGCGGGGTGGTTCTGTATATACCGGTAGGCCAGATTGAGGACCCTGAGGGGCCATATCTGGTCCGTGGGCAGTAGTTTGAGGACCCCTGCTTTAGAGTATGCACTGCAATTTTATTCAGGTTTGAATGGACCTGAGCATGAGGAATCAATGATAGCCTCAATTCCTTGATGCAGTGCGACAGGGTACACAAGTAGCTGATGCTAGTGGTGTAAATGCTTCAGTTCAAGTAATATAAGAGAAGTTACAGGGGAACATATTTAAGTTCACAGTGAAAATTGTTAATGTCTTTGTTTGACAACAATTATTTTTCTTAGCTTATATGAAGTGCAAACATAAAAACTGGAGAGCAGCGGTAAGACTGGCATGCTGAATGATCAAAATCTTCAGTTCCTACACCTTCAAATTCTTATTGCACTCTCTTAGTTTGAAAAACAGGTCTCTGCTAGGGAAGGCAGAAGCCTCCCTTGGAATAAAGAATGTAAACCCCCTCCCTCTGAATTATTATAATTTTGAAATTAAGGGACTCTCAGGCAAGAATGTGAGGGTAGGAATAACAGTTCTTTACTGGTATGTGTAACAAGGCAAACAAACAACAATATGGCATAAACAACAAAACAGAAACCAGGAATCTCGTGACGGCCTTCTCAACCGAGATGGGAAGGGATGGAGGAGACGTTTTGCTTTGCAAAACCCTGGGGTAGTCTGATCCTGGTGCCTCTGCAGGACTCTGAGGAGGCAAGCACCAAGCTGGAATGGCAGGAATAAGCAGAAATCTCAGGCGGGTGGATGAGATGTTTCAGCTCTTTGGTGGTAGCTGGAACTGCGGAATGTCCTGGTAGGGCAGGGTGTGTGGGGCTACACCATAGCAAAGACCCAGGGTAGTGCTGAAGAAGTGGCGGGGGCAGGACAGTGGCAGCCTGGCTCCCTGCAGGGCAGGAAAACGCGAGCTCAGGATTCCCGGCCACACAAGCAGATAGTGGTAGGTCTCTAGGACTGGACTCCAGTGATGACAGTAAATTCTCCTCGCAGTAAGCAACAGCTGGACCATCCTCCTTCTGATGCCGAGCGCGAGAGCAGCTGCTCCCACCCCCATACTTTGGCCTCCCTCAAAAATCTAGTAGTATCTCCTCCCTCCCTCGGAGAGAAACTACCAGAGGCAAAAGAAGTGTAGCCAGATGCTACCCTCCTCTCTTCTTTTGTTTTGCTTAAGTACCCATAAGTACCCAGTAATTAGTTTCCTAGCAACTTATGAGAAAAATTTTATAACAAAGGAGGAAATGTAATCCCCAACATGCACTTACATCTTATTGACTCAGTAACCTTTCATATTTTCCCTGAGATTTGATTTAGTGATAAATAATCACTCTTAAAGAGCTACTTGGAGTTAACCGTCTGATTTCAATAACATTGAACATCTTTTTACTTTATCTTCCAAGGTCTTTTGGCACTCATGAGCAAGGTGGACAGGGATTTGGGGTTCATTGATAAAGCAAATTCAGGCAATATGGTACTTCGTATTTAACCAAGACAGTGATGAGAGTCCACAGTGGAAGAAGGTTTTTCTCATTCTGGTGTGATCAGAGTCTTTTTGATGGCTTCTAACTGGATGACAAAAACAAAATAATCACATGTCTTGTGTGGAGTAAGAAGGACAGACCAACTTAGCAATAAAGGTTTTAACTCACAGCCAAAAGTTAAATGCATTTTGTTTGGGCCATAAAAGATAACCTTAAAATACAGAAATTGATAAAGAGAGAAAGCAAGTGTCAATTTATTCTGACTATATAATGCCAGATCCCTCAGAATCCCTGACAAATTTAAATAGAGAGCAGGCACGAGAAATTCACTAGGATTTTAAATTTTGTTTGAAATCAAGAAAGTTCCCCTCTTCTGGTAGGTCTCTTTTAGAGGATTTTGTGTATTTTATATTTGTCATAAATAAATGTGGAACAATCCTTAACAAAGCACAGTAGAAATTGCTGCCTTCTCCATGGTCCTCTAAAGGGCATTTCTAAAGATCACTCAAATTCCAGCAGCAATTGTCTCTGCTGAGATGAGACACTCATTCTCCAGGGTTGGAAACCCCCAAGACAATGGAGCAGGTCCTTCTCTTTCTGTAATCATTTATGGTTTTCATTATAATACTGTTTAGGAGCCACAGAGAGCAACTGATCTTCCTCCAGTCATGCTTGTTTCTCTGTTTTATTCACGTACGTTACTTGTCATGTTCCTTCATGACAAGTTTTTTTACAGTTTGTGAGTTGTTTAGCTGATCTAGAGACCCTCCCAGAGCATCCTTGCTCTAGGATACCAAGTTTTAGGATTTGTTCTGCAAAAGTGCTCTTCTCTCTTTATATTTGACCTGACCAGGTTATGTGAGCATCATGAAGAAGTCTTTGTCAGATGTGACTTAGAGCATGCAACTTTAGGTCATTTTAAAAAAGGCTTTAAACATTGTGTCTGAAGATCTTTTCTGCACATTATTAACTATATCCTTGTGTTGTCTCAGTGTCCAGCCAGCCCTGAGTCTGGTGATGAGGTACTGCAGATATGCATTGCAGAAATGCTGTCTGGAGAGGAGGTCTGACACCTTGGACACACTGAACACTGATAATGGTTAGATGGGGAGCAGAGACAGAGAATTCAGTTCCATTTACATCAGGAATTAGTTGCTGCTAGACCAGGATTTTATTTTCATCTCTTTCCCCTTTTCACAATTTCATTTCTGCACTTATTAGGACTAAGGGCGGGGGGGGGGGAAGTCTGTTCTCCAAATCTTCAGTGGGATATTTAAAACCTTGCCACTGTCACAGCTGAATAAGAGCATGTATACTGGTTTCAGAATTAAGTTAAAGGCATTTAATTCCTCAGTTTTGAAAGATATTCATCCTGTTTTAGAGACAATCTTTAAGATCATGGGGTTCTGGCTTGTGTGAGCACTTGTTTTTCCCCGTGCTTAAACATAAGATGTAAAACTGGCTGGAAATTCTGAACATAAAGCTCCTATTTTCTGTCTGTTTATTGTTTCTTATGAGGCTTTTATGAAGGATGGGTAATTGTTATACGTAAAAGCCAAAACCAACCAAATTGAAATATAAAATAATTTATTGATTGAAAAATAATTTCGATAAAGCCACGATCAAAACGGACAAAGTGCCAAGCCCAGGATATTGGCACTGGTGAACAGAGCATACCCTCTCTCTCGCCAACCCTCTGTCCACATTTTTGCCTGTCAGCCTTCCAGTTCTTATACCCAAAAATTAGCCCCAGGCTTGGGCTTGCAATAGGAACAAAAGTCTCTCTTATGGTGCAGACGAAATTCATAGTAGGTGAACACCGGTCTCGGGAGTTGCTGAAAAGATTCCTTGGAAGGGATAATTTCTTAATTCAGTTTTAGATGAAGTTTCGGGTGGATGCTGATGAGCTTATCCTTATCGACTGATAGGATCATGCGTTAAGTGGCAGCCGTTGGCCATGGTCTCCTCCCAGGGCTTGTGATTCTCCATTGTTCCTTCAGATGTAAATGTGGTTCCTGTCCAGGTTTCAAGGGTCCCCTCGAAACAGGCTTCCAGTAAAGCTTACACGGTACAGATTCTAACTCAGAAAATATTAAGTTATATACAATATAACCAAATACCCCAGCATGAATTATTACCATATATATGACAGTAATTGAGAGGAATCCACCTTTTCTTTTGAAGCTGTCAGTGGAAGCATCCCATACATACAAAAAACTATTTACTTTTAACTATACTTTTGAGTTTTGCCAAGGGCTTGCCTGTTGCCATGGAAACTTCTGAGCATGCAGAGATTCAGTAGTCCCTGTCCAGAGACATTTGTCAAATAGCCATATTTTTTTGGTTTAAAAAACAAATGATAAATAATTCCAAGGTGACAAATCCCAGCCTGCAGCTAGTGAGCCATCTAAGGTTAACTGAGGATGTAGAAGAAAGGAGTTTCTTCATCTTCCTGTGGTCATTCCCCAGTTTTTCTCCTTCTTCCTTCAGGCTATTCTGTTGTCATGAATGGAATGTGTAGATACTGTTATGAGTGTTAATTCATGCCAGATCAGCTTTATTATATATAACTAATATTTTCTAAGGATCATAGTTTTGTTCAGGCCTTTTTACAGGAAGTCAATTCCAGCGGGGAGCCTGGAAACCTCGCACAGTCACAAACAGCTGCAGTTAAAGAGACAATGGAGTTTCGGGAAAAGATCGTGGCTGATGATCGATACTTAACGTGCGATCATTATCATCTGATAAGGATAAGCTCGTCAGCCTCCACCCTGACTCTCATCTGAAAATGAATCAAGGAGTCATCACCACCGATAAACCTATTCAGTGGGAAAGGAGGACCATATTCAATCTTTTCAGCGGGACCAGAGACCAGCATTCAACAACTATGGATTTCATCTACAACAGAAAAAGACTTTTTGTTCTCATTGCGAACTCAAGCCTAAGGGTGAATTTCGGGTATAAAAACTGGGGTACTGGCACATCGAATTCGTGACAGAGAGAGGGCGAGTGAGAGGGCTGCTCTGTTCACCAGTGCCAAAGTCCTGAGTCTTGGTACTTTGTCCGTTGACCGTGGCTTTTTCCTTTCAAATTTCTGTAATCAATAAATTATATTTTTATATTTTTTATTCGGCTGGTTTTTCTTTTTACCTATAACAATACCATAACTGACTCCCCTTAGGTGATATTTCCTACTTTCAGCTTTCATTCAGAAACAAAATAATTTCTGTTTGACTCTGTCTAGTGTTCTCTGGCTACCAGGACATAAAACATCACAGAAAGAGCCAAAGTTTCAGGTAGCTGTGCTCTGCTAATATGACTCTGTTTCCAAAATGTTAGTTTAAGTGAAAAATCCTGGATGCTTTCCTGAAATTCGGGCTTCATCAATCATAAGCTAAATCTGGGATCTTGCCAGACTGGACTAGAAGCTACTGAGCACAGAGGAATTGAGAAAGCAGTTGTGGCATCTGAACACCTTTTTGATTCACAAGCCAAAAAGTCTCTTCCCTGAGGAGCTCCACAGCTTCTTGGACAGTCCAGGCAGGAGGAGGGATGGAAAGGCAGGTCATTTTATCAGGAGTCAGTCCTTACTAGTTTATGTAGATATTTAGCACATTAATGCCTCTGTTTGAAAACAAAACCACTGTAATGCAGTAGTGAAAGTCTCAGTTTTTGAGACTTTTCAAAGTCTCAAACCTTTGATTTGGCCTACATGGAAAATTTTGATCTTTAAAAAGTGCTGACTTGACTGGTTGTCACATGGCTGTTTGTGGCCCTCAGACACTGATTGTTTGGTGAATTGTTTGGAAAAGAACTGAGAAGATCTGCAGGTTGTCAACTCAGTATTAATAATGTATTATATACTAATGTCCTAGGTTACAGTGTAAGATGTATCCAAAAGTATGTATTCTGTTACCATCTTCATAAGCTGTTGGAACCNAATAATATAAAAATATAATTATCTTTTTCTTCTGGACTGAAAGGAATGGGTTAGCACAGAGCTCACAGAACCAAAGAGAAAAGATGCTCTTTCAGAGTGCAATAAACCATATTTTTATGAGTCCTACAATCAAGAAAAACAAAAATAGAGAACATCCAATTCCTCTTTTTAAAAGCTGTCAATAACTAGTAGTGCTAATACAAAAGTAAAGAGCATGGAAAACACTAGAAGACAATTTTGAAGCACTCTTGGGGATTAGATTTGGGGTTTTTTTTACTTACAGAATTTTTTCCCATAAGATCCTAGGAGACTAACTAGTGAGTACTTAGGGGTGCCTGGCCAAAACAAAGAGGCGGCCAAAAGCTGGGAGGAGGAAGATAATGTGGGGTTTGGGGGCAGAGAAACGATGGGGGCTGGAAACAAGTAGTGTGTCTCTCTCTTGCTCTCGACAACAGAAAGAGGATGGTGAGGCTGTCTGCTTGCTACGAGAAGAGTTCACGGTCACCACCAATTCAGGTCCTGGGAAGCTGCCATCATCTGCTCGTGTGCCTGGGAACTCTGAGCTCGCCTCCTCCTGCCCTGCCAGAGCAAAGCTGGGCTGGGCCGGCCCTGTCCCACTGCCACTGCTTGTTCGGCCCTGCTCCTTTTTTCGCTACAGTGTGGCCCCGCACCCCCCTGCCCTGCTGGGGACGTTTCTGCCGCTGCAGCCAGCACCACAGAGCTTCTGATTTGTCTCATGCACCAGGGTGAGATTTTCCACTGTTCCAGCTCTGCTCAAGGAGGTCCTGGAGGAGCAACAAGATCAGACTGCCTTGGGCTTTGTGAAGCAAAGCCCCTCGAGGTTCCTGGTTCTGTTTTGTTAATGCAGTCATTGTTGTTGTTTGTTTTGTTTTGTTATACGTACTAGTAAAGAACTGCTAGTCCTACCTCAAATATCTTTGCCTAAGAGACCCCTTAATGTTTTTTTTCAAAATTGTGATAATTCAGAGGGAGAGGTTTTAATTATCCATCGCAAGAGAGATTGTGCCCTCCCTAGCAGACATCTGTCTTTCTAACCAAGACAAGCACACAATGCATTTCTCTGCAGAGTGGAAGTAAATCCAAGTGTGAAATTTATCAAACATAAAGGCTCAACAGGGAGAATGTAAACCCTACCCTTAGTTCTTGAAGTTTAATCAGCTATATCCATAAAAACAAATTGGAATAGCAGAGCAAGGAGGAAAAGTCTATTTTGTAATAAACTGAAAGAGTATAACATGAAGAAAAGAAAGTGTATGCTTGTAGTGTATAATTTACACTTATTTGAAATAAATGTTTTAGTTTTGTTCTGTTCAGAACATTCAGAATTCAGTGAATAAGTCCATTAAAACTAAAGTCATAAATTCAAGATTTGAAGGAGCATTAGAGCAAACCCATTTAGAAATGCTTAGTAGATTAAGGAATTCTGTAAAGGTAGCTCATTTATGGGTGCAACAAAACCTTTTGGAATCATATGTCTTTTTCCTGATACAATTACCCATTGTCAGTTGATTCTGTGCAATCATTGTTTTGGATTGTTAAATTCACTGTAGTTCTAAGTTGTGATTGTGAGGTTTAAGATTTGGGCAAAGAAAGAACACTTGAATACCTGTGGGCATGAATTCAGCCAGCAGGGTAATAACCAAAGTTTGCATTGAAAATAAGTATTTTACAATCTACTGAGCTAAACATTGAACAGTGTAGTTTTATTGCACTAAAGAGAAACAAGAAAATCACATTCTTCCTCCATTCTAGATGCTTTGATCTCTGTGTTATCAGTAAGTGTCACTGTTTTCATTTAGATGAGTAAATTGAACTTTGGAAAATGAAGTCTTAAAGGAGTGTAACAACACATGCATCTTCATTGTCCTAATAAAAACAGTAGATACCAAAATCTGGAGGTCTGGCTACCTGGAGGAACTGGATTCAGATGTCAAAAAATAGCAGTGATAGGACTTCAGGTTAGAGACAGTTGTGAGATAGATCTGTCTAGAACTGACCCAAAAGACCAGAAAAATCTGCATGAGATGTGACTTCCACTTTGCTTGGTGAAAAAATGAAGACTCTTTAGTGATGAAATCAGAACAAAACTGAAAGCAATTTCCATCTCAGCTTCCCACTCTGTCTTTGGAAGAGTCTCAAATTCGGGAACGGGAGCTGCAGTGAACCTTGAGCCGTTCGCAGTAGTTCAAGGGAGATGGATTTCCCTTCCTTTATGAAGCTTGACTGTATGTTTGTGGTTTCCTGATACAGTGTTCTGCTTTATTTATGTGACCAGCTGGTTCCCAGAGTGGTGACAACTTTTTCTCTCATGTGACTGCCATGTTTTGCAGCATGGTGCTTTTGCCCTTCTCCTGTGCTACTACCTGAGAGAAGGAAAATTGTATTCACTTTGTAAAAGGTTCTGCTTTTCCCTGCCTCCAGAAAGGGGCAGAGCCCACACTGAAAACGTGCAGATTGTACATATACCTTCTGTCTCACATGGAAAGGAAAGCTGAAGAGTTCAGGAGGCCAAAAAGCTACTCCCTCGGAAAATTTCAGAGCACATTTGAAGCAGACATAGTGGGCCCAAAGGCAGCAAGGTCTTCCCCTTCTTAGTTGTATATTATCTGTCTGTCCAAATACCTGAAAAAACTTAATCATACACTTTCACAGAAAAATATTTTTAGAGTATGAAATTTGGCAGAACATACTCCACCAGCCCTGTGCTTCAGCTGGACCTCAGAGATCAGAGGGGCTGGATGTGGCTGGGCTCCATTTCTGATTAGAATCAATTCAGTGCTGTAAGTCTGGTCATGTTCAATATGGTGTTTCATGAAGAGTGTGGTTTATTGATTTCTGTGACAGAATATGGGTCAGAACATGGCACTGGTATCAGAAAGGGTAAGTCAGTGGTGTCACCACAAAATGAAGCTTATTCCGTAGGCCTCCTTATGGGGAGGAGATGGGCACAGCCCTCCAACGGCCCCAGAATAGAAAGGTGGAGTCTCCTCTGACCTCCTTTCCCTCTTAAGTCACATGTCTCTTGTTTATTATGAGAGTGGGAAAAAAATAAAGTTCTAACTGATGTCATTTCATGACCAGGTGGAGTTTGAGGGACTTTATTCACATGTGGAATGCATATGCAGGTTTTATTTTGTTGGCATATGAGGGAGTGTGAAAGGCAATAAATATTTTTAAGTTAATGAAACAAAGTTCAACTTTTGGTCACTGTTTGGACCCTTTCTTGGCTTAGCTCCCATTGGCTGCATTGTTTTAAGCAGAGCATTACACAACCCCTCTGTGCCACTCCATCCTTTGTTTTCTGCCTCTCTCAGAGCAGCACACCAAGCTCCCTCAATGTCCTTACTCCTGGGGCTGCAGACTTCTTTTTTTTTCTGGTGAACTATTGCCCACACAGACACTTCTCCTTGATGAGCTTTGTCTTCCAGTATTTCTTTCAGTACTGTCCCAACAACATTCGTGTTGTGAATTTCAGCACGATCTCCAGAATCCTTAGGTTTGGCACAACCCCCCTGCTTTACTTGCTGAAGGACTGTTTTTCTAGATTTTCCTTGTTTGTTTCTGAGCTTATAAGACTTGGTTGCCCGTTGCCTTTAGAAACCACTGGGATCTTTTTGTATTATGAATCAAGGCCCTCACTGGAACTCTACGTACTAGGTTGTCTTCAGAAGAATATCATCAGAAGTACGTACAGTCATGCCAAACACAGTACTTATTCCTTTTTCTGTATGTTGAGTAAGCAAAGCACGGCCTAGGGACTGTAACTTATGTGTGTTGTAAGAGCATGAAAACCATTTTAACATCAGGTCTGCAGTTTTGCTCCTTCCTTTGACACCCTGAAGGAAGTGAAACTATTTCAGCAGAGAGGAAAAGATAGATAATTTCATGAACATGAAGGAATGCCCAAGGTTTGTAAAGAAAAATCTAGTATGTGTCAGCCCTACAGGTCTTCAGAAGGCCAGGTTGTTGGTACAAACCAGAATGTGCCATAAGAAAGACTTTCACTCCTTAAAATGAGTAAGCAGAGATTCTCTAGCAAAGTGTTAGGAAAAGTGATGAGTCAGTCTGCCAGTGGGGGACCAATACCACTTCTGATTGAATTTAGTCATAAATAGTTTAAAAGTGCTTTTTCCTTCATTATTCATTTAAGTCTCTGTAGCTGCTTCTATACTGAATGCAATGAATGATTTCATTTGCATTTTACCTCTACATGGTTTGAGCTAGGAATAATTTCACACTAAACTGGCTGGCTGAAGATTATTCACACGGGAGCACAGTGAACTTAATCAACCAGGATGGTGGGACTTTACCTGTCTCCCTCCACATTGCACAGAGTATCCCAGATTACCAAAGTACGTCCCAACAGGAGTAATTTAGCAACTACAGCAGTGGTCGGAATGCTATGGGAGTAAACAACATCTTCTGATGAGTGAGGGTATCCAGGAAACCTTACTGGTACTTAGAAAATCACCTGATAGCATTAATTTATGCGAAGATTTTTCCACAGTGACATCAAAATCTTACATAACAAGACCCAGAGAAGGGGGCTTTTATGTTGTCTATTCTGACTTCGGTGCTTTTTTTTTAAAGGAACTCAGATGCTGTATAGTGCAGTCCTGCCTTGAGGAGCCAGAGATTTGGTGTTGCACAAAGGACAGACTGGTAGAATTGACACAGTTCTCTGGTAAGGTCAGGGGCTGATGTGCTTCCAGGTTTGAAAGACAGGTGTCTACTGGGAAGAGGAAGGCCCCCCTTGGAATGGACAAATCAAACCCCCTTCCNCAGCAGGCCGAAAAGCTGCCCTGGCAGCAGCGGGCAGGGCCAGCAGGAGGGAGAGACGAGCTGCAAGGTCTTGGCCACAGGGGCAGATGACACCTAGCTTCCCTAGGCTGGAATCGGAGGTGACTCTTAACCCCTCTCACAGCAAGCAAAAGCAGCCTCACTGTCCCCATCCTCGGTGAGGGCCAGAGACACACTGCCTATACCCAGCCCATTGGTTCCCTCCCCCCAAAACCTGGGCTATCTTCCCCCTCCCAACTTTTGGCCACTTCTTTTGTTTTGGCCAAGTACTCATAAGTAGCCAGTAGTTACTTTCCTAGCAACTTATGGGAAAGAATTCTACATTAAAAAAAAAAGGAAACAAATCTAACCCCCAACACAGGGTCTGGGTTTCCTTTGGAGCTTTATTTTTTTCTGTGTTGAAATATTTAGAGAGATTGGATAAATGGTACTTATGCTTATAATGTTTCTAGTAATAAACAGAGTTTATAGTCTGTGATCTACAGTCTGTTGATGACTGCTGTTACAGCAGGATATAAAAATTACATCAACAGTAGTTCAATAGGTGTCTGCCTTGCAGAGACTCTGGGTAGAGGGGAGAGCCTTAAGCACTGCCATATGTGCCCTCACACAGTTGTGAGGACAAACTTAAGGGCAGATGCCATGCTAGTGGAGAGAAATCTGATGGAAAATGAAAGTGTAAATAGATCTTTGAAACCTAATTATCATTCAGCAAATATTCATACTGGTTACGGTAGTATAAAAGTCTTTAGCTTTAATCAGCAGACCTCAATTCAAAGCCTATTCCTTCTATAACTTGGAAGCTATTTACAGCAGAGCAAGGACAGTTCTTTTTTTTTGATCACAGAACTCCAGTCAAAAGGACAAGATGTGAGAGATGAGTATAAATTATTTCATTCATGAATGAAGTATTATGAAGTGGTAGCAAGTAAAGTAGTGATGAAGTATCTAAAGAAATTGCATTTTTAACACATTTGATGGATGCTTGATACACTACCATCTTAGAGGACAGTAGTACAAGAAGGAGCTGAGTGATCAAGGAGGCTTGTGGTGTATGAGACAGTGAGCTGGACTCACTGAAACGTTCCCCAACCACTTCTCCCCCCTACCTATGGAAACTGAGAGAATCTCACCTCTGGATGGTCACTAAATCATTAATTTGACTATGCATATTAGCTTCAGAATAGCCAGCTTTCAATTCCTAGACACAAAGAGACTTGAAATTGAATCCTTACTGTTCTTTCTTTATCATAGACATACAGTGTGTGTCAGGTCAGTAATCTGTAGCACAAATCTTCTAAACAGGTTAAAAATTTTTCTTTTTTTTTTTGTTCATATTTTGGGTTTCCTTCATCCAGAAAGAAAATTATCCAATGTCATGTTGGACATGACTATAATGAAAATATCGTTACAGTTGGATTGTGTGTGCTTCCCCTGCATGTATTTTTTAGGTTCATGTCCTAGGTTACAATGTAAGATGTGCCCAGATGTATTCTATCACCATCTTCATGAGCTGTTGAAACCAGGTGAGGCAGGGTTCCCCTTGTCCCCTGCCTCCGGACTATCTTCTGTTAATGGCCCATCAATGCCTTATCACATAACTCATAGGTAACTCCCTCCCGGAGCTATCTCTGTTTAATGGGCAATCAAGGACCCATTGCATGATTAGAAGAATGATATCAGCCCATTATGAGATACTCCACCCAGGGGCGAGGAGCCAAGCATTCCCAGATGGATATAATCTGGGATTTAGGACAGCACAGGGGTCCATTACCCATGGGATTCCCACAGGACAAGAGCTGCCAGACCTTTCTACAAGATCATTGCTTCAACAAGACCACTTCATCTGGACTGCCACCACCACTCTAAGTAACCGGGTGTCAGGTTGTGTTCTTACTCTGCCAGTGGTCTTTTGTACTGTTGCTTTTATTTTATTATATTTTATTTCTTTTTTCCTCTCATTAAATTGTATTTCTGACCAAGAGTCTCTCACTAGTTTTGCTTTCAAACCAGCACTGTTCACTACAACTGGTTTGATTTTCTTAAGACTTCCACCAAAAGAGTTCAGAACTCTCGTATTACTGGTGTCTCTTTGGTATCCAAAGTTAACTTTACCAGAGAATGTTGTTTCCTTAGTCAAAATGAAGGCTTAGGTTTAGATCCCCTGTCTCAGTGATCCAATTTGTCCTTTACTTCAGCCTCATATTTCTCCTGCATCACTCAGTTTTTAAAACACAGGTATGAATATAAGCATCACAGACTAACATAACAGAATTCCTTTACAGTAATAGAATCTCTTTAAATCAGTGTTCTATTCAGTGAAAGGAATCTGTGACACAGTACCATCTATTGATACCTAAAGAGGAACACTTCAAAGGAGTCTCCAGTGCATTAATATTATTTCAGAGCTAGTATGCAGTGGGGAAAAAAAAAGGAAAATATTTCATCCTTTTAGGAAAAAAACCCAAACAAACCTCCCTCCAAAACTCAACAAAATATATTCCCTTCCTGTAACCTTTACTGTTAACAAAAGCTGTACACTTCTGGGTGAAAGAGAATTGTTTCACCCTCAGCTATGATCATTATTTCTCCTAGATCTATTTGTATAATAGATATAAAAATGTTTTAAATTCAAATGTTTGAGATTCAGGACTTAAAAGACAGACTTTGATTTTCAGGGATTTATATATTCAGGGTTTTGAATACCCAAGAAATACAACTTTGTAATCCCTTAACACTGTGGAAAAGATTGAATTTCGGCATAAAAACGGACTTATTTTACATTCAAACAGCCAGCATACTAATGACAGGAAAATTTGGCCTGAAGCTGTCCTGATTTTGTACACCAAATAAGTGTTAGAGCTGTTGGTTATAAACCTACTTATTGTTCTCAACAGTCATGTTTTCATTTTAAAAGGGACCTATACATTTCAAATCTATTCAAATGCTATGCTGCAGGTTTATATTGCTATTAAATAATCCCCTGAATACAGTACAAACATAATATTAGACTTCATCAACCAATTCTCTTTCACCAAAGAAAGGACTGGCAATCTTTATAAGCATCTGGTCCTCAGCCTTAAGGCAATGACTGTTGGCGCGGGGAAGTGTTTGTGTTTGTGTGTGTGTTGGGTTTTTTGGTTTTTATTTTGTTTTTGATTTGGTTTGTTTGGGTTTGTTTGTTTGATGGAAGAAAGCAAAAGAATATCTCAATCTACTTTAGAAGTAACAAAGGAAGACAAGTGACGTGATTCAATTGTGTGGCTCAAGACAATTGCTGGGCAAAGAGACAGGCTCTGGTGTGGAGGACAGATTCCCTGTGACTTCCATGGACTCTCACTATTCTTCCTCCTGGTCATTCCTGATATTAATTTTGAAATGCTAATGGAAACTTGCAATAAGCCACTGATTTCCTGCAGCTGCAAAAAACGAAAGTCTGTTTCATTTCTTGATCTGAGCCTTCAGTTGGAAGATGATTTTCTTTGATGTGTACCATTAAGTCTTTTAGCCACACCTTAGGTGAATTTATCTAACAGGCTTTCTAATGTATTTCTCAGTCTGGTTGCTATGCCTACAATAAGGATATTAAATTAGCAAAATCTGAAAATGAGCACAACTAATTTCACAATGTAATTAGCTATACCATGACTGATCTTTGTGGACGTATATGCAATCCAGTTGCAGCAGAAAAGAAAAGGGGGAGGGAGAGAGGCAACATGATGTCCAGGAAGAGGTGGCATAGAGAGCAGGATATGTGTTTGGATTCTGGAGGAAAGACACCTTTGTTTGGTAGTTTATTTCTCAAAAATTATTGCCTGAGGTGAAGGTGAGGCCAATCCTCCTGCAGTGGCTTTTGTAGGGACCTATAAGTAGTTCTAGCAATCCTGAGGTCACTGATCTACTCTGTAACTACTACAGAAGCACAAGTGGTAGTTTAATTAAGAAGTAATTTTTTAAGAAGTCATAGAAGTTATAGAACTATGTCTGTGTGAAATACGCACCAGGTGAAATATCAGTTAGAGAATTCTAAAAGATAGTTTTTTGCTTTTCCAGCCTGCCAAGAGGTAACAGCTAGCCACCCCTACAGCCTGGCCGTGGGAGAGGCTCGTGCAGCCAGGCTTTGCTGCTCTTTCCCATGAGGGGAGAAGCTAGCTTAGCCTGGCCTAGCTGCTAGGCCCCTTTCTCCCCTGCCACCCCCTGGGTGTCAGTGGGGTCGGGGGGCAGAAGGGCAAGCCCCGGCTTAGCAGAGCTAGCACTGCTGTGCCCAGAGCCGTTTTGCCTAGGGCCGCAGTTGCCGGCAGAGGGGGACACAGCCCGTGTCCCAGGCCCTATAGTGGTCAGTGGGGGCAGGGGCCTAGGCTCTTGTTGCCAGTACTGCGGGCTTGAGAAAAGATAAGTTCTTCCCCTCACCCTCCTAACACCAGTGCAGCTTTGAAATTTAACACCTTAAGGTGCAGATAAAGAAAAGAAAGAGAGAGAAAACCAGATAAGATATTAACCCCTTCCTTCCTTCCTTCCTTCCTTCCTTCCNATTAAAAAGCTGTTAGAAAGAGAGATTTAAAGAGTAGACATTAAGTAGCTAAACATCTCTTGCAAAACTATAAAAAATAGACTATGTTCTGGTAGTTGTTTAAGGAAATGCTGATTCTAGTCAGAGTTGTAGTCTGAGAAAATTTGTAATATACTATATAAGCATTTTGAAATAGTACCCCAAACCAGATGAGACACCCATAAGTAGCCAGAGGAAAGCTGCTGATGAGATTTCAGTCTGCAGAATTTTTAGACAGCTGCAGATTCGTGACATGAGAACCACAAGAAGACTGTTTTTTTCTTGTGGCGAGTGTCTCCATGAGACTCAAGAGAGTCTCAAGAGAGGGTCCTCTCCCAGAGTGATAAAAAGAGTTTGTTTGTAAAAAAGTGATTAGATTGTAGGAAGAAGTGTTTTAAAGTTTCAATTTTTTCTTTCTTTTTTTCTTTTCTTCATTCTTTAGTGTGTGTAAATAAACTATTTTTATAACTTTTAAGTTTAAGCCTGCCTTGCTTTTTGTTTTCTCCTAATCATTATCTTACAGAAGAGCAAACACTGAAACCATCACAAATTAGCAAATGTGAAACCACAACAACAAGGAAGAAATAATAAAAAAACAGAGTGGAGAAGGATGATTCTTGACACAGTTAATTTATTATTCTTCCATCACCTGCTCTTTATTTAATTGCTACCTGAGCAGGTTGGTTATGGAGTTTATAGGGTCAGCAAGTTATCTGGTCAGCCTTGGATAGGTTCAAGAAAGGCAAAAGGGGCCCCTTAAACCCAGAATTCATCAGTACATTTAAATTCCCACTTTCATTTATAAGGGAAAAATTCCCACTTTATTACTCATTTTCAATCAAGTGCCAACAGGAAAATTAAACCTCCAAGTCAAAATTTTAAACAGGAGTGAGGTAGAGGAGTTAGTATTGTCCTGCTCATCTTGCTGGCAGAAGGGTACAAAACAGTGGAGGGTGAGTACCTAGACAGGACACCTGCCTGGTGCTGGGACTACACAGTAGGTAGAAGTTCTGTTCCCTGTTTGACTTGGGAAAACATTCCTACAGATTCCATCTTCCTTCCATATGCCTTTCATGACCCCATTCTGAGCTAGATCAAATAAATCCTCAGGCATAAAAATGAACTTTATTTAAAAAAGAAAAAAACCCACCCAAAATAAATTACTAACTCTGGTCTAGCAAATCAGCTATGCAAATATTGGTGCAGGGAAAAGAAGAAGAAGAAGAGATGTGGAAAAATTGTTCTCAGAAAGAGTTTGAATCTATGCTGCCTCGAATTGAGTACCCTCTATCTAATGTAGTCTATTGCACATCATGTTCAAGCCTGAGAAAATATTTCCATGCTCTGGTTTTGGATTTGTGGGTAGGATTTAGCCTTGGGCTTCAGTGAGTGGTCATGCTAAGGACTCAAGTTTAACACCAGCAACAGGACAGGTTTAGGCAGAGAAGTCTCAGAACTCTCATTTATGCAATTTAAGACTACATTTTCAGCAAATGTTTCTCTTTTGGTTTTGCCAGCAGTTGAGCAAGAGCTTAGGCATTTTACTAAGGAAAACTTGGTTTTGAAAGCTGTTACTGCAGACTACAGAACCTGCAGTTATACACTAATAGGACAGCGTAATTATTGCTTGTTTGAAATCTATCATAGAATCAAAACCCCCTTGAGGCTGAATGGCACCTCTGGAGCTCTCCTTACCTGGTCAAAGAATGACCAGCTCCAAAAATAGTTACATTGGTCCCTTTTCAGTTACTTGCTACTTATCTCTTACCATTAGGGTATCTTCTTACAAGTCTATCACTACTTTAAAGAATCACAAATGTTCTGAGTTGGAAGGGACCCACCCAAAGGATCATTGGGTCCAACTTTTAAGTGGACAGCCCATAGAAGTGAAATTAAACCTCAGCTTTCAGTCCCCATAATATCACACACTTTTGTTTCAAGGACTATACACAACAGGACAAGCATCCACTGTGGAATTGTCCAGTGAGCTGAGTGACAAACATATTGCATAAATAATGAAAGGGATCCCCCTGATAGCTGACTTCTGCTGTGGAGATGAAACACGTATAGATAAGGCTGAGAGTTTGGGGGGTTCTCTTTGAATTATATCTTTAGCAGTCCTGTTTTCCTTTCTGCTGCAGTACTGCAGCCTGAAGTCCTGCAGGACACTGCAATTCACCAGGCTGTTATTAACGCTGACCTGAGGTCAAAACTGACTGGGAGTCCTCAGAAACACTTATGGAAAATGGCCTTTTTTTTTTTTTTTCTTCACTTAAAACGGCTCATTTTAAAAATGGTTTCAATGATGTTTTTTTTGGAGAGGGCCTTCTCTTCA
>WAAE01010086.1:0-17964 GCA_013400495.1 Nicator chloris
AGGTTATTCCTCATTGTCCCCAAAAACATTTGTGCTTCAGAAAGCTTTTGCTCTCTGCCTCCATATGTGGCTTTGCACTGGAACTTCAGTTTTATCTCAAATTATATTTCATCACTAAAACTGGGAATGCCTAACTCTCGTACACTGGACATGAACTCCAACAAGAAATGACATGAAAGGGCTCCTATGGCTAATGAGGACCACCAACCCTAAGGCAGACAAACACCTAGAAAACTTTGTTTCCAGAGACCATTCCAAGATCACTTCCCATCTATCAAACTTTCGGTTCCTCTCCCCCACCCACGCACTGGGGATTGTGCTTTCCGAGTTGTTCTTTTCCCCAATGAAACCACTGTTCTTTTCCAAAAAAAAAGGGAAAATGATTAGGAAAATTTCTTTTATGCTTGGAATTAGAAGTGTGCAGCACCTTTTATTCCAGATATCATACATTAAAACATTTGTTCCTAAGCAGTGACTGCGGACACAAAGCATCAGTGGGAAACACTGTTAGAAGTTACACAAATAAAAGTCCTCAATAGTGGAAAAGATGAAAAATCAAGCTTAATTTTGAATTTGTTACACTCCCTTGAGGAAAGTAGGCTGACTTTCATTAACATAGCAAGCAGTTCATATGCCTCTACTTTCCAAGATCAAGCACTTGGAAAGGGGAAAAAAAAGGGAAAATGATTAGGAAATCTCATAAGGATCTGCCCATCTTGGGTCACAATGATTAATGAAATGGAAATGTTAATGCAGCTCAGAAGTGGCCATATCACATGGAAGTTCAGAAAATAACTACGAAGTTGTGTCCAAAAAACTGTACCCATTAATAATCTCAAACCTCAGCTGGAACACAAGAGGCATAAGGGAAGTATGTTGACCCTGCTGGTATTGATTAGACCATGCTATTGAAAGTTTCACACACCAACCACAACCCATCTAGGAAAACCACCAAGAGCTGAATTCCAGTAAGGACAACATTTTTAAATGGATGTGTAATTTTTGCGAGGGCTCTAGCCAATGCCAGTGTAGATCAAATGAAATCACAAGCTTCTTGGCTCCTCATGCCATATAAGATTTCTTCAACATCTGTACAACCTTTTGTGCTTGACTTTCTTTCCATCTCAAGATTCCTCAAGTCTTAATAGTGCTAATTCTTGTTGCTGGTGAATGTTGGGTTTCTTCTGTACAGCACAGTTTCCTTTACTATGGTCTACTGTATCAATTGTAGATAAAAATATTATATTGATAAAATACGTAATTATCCAAACATAGTCAATATGTTTTCTCAGGAGGTAGAAGGGTAAATTGAGATTGCAACAGTAATTATCTAAATGCCTGATAGCAGAATATAGTACAAAATCTGCTGCTAAAGGCAAAATTGTCTCACAAACAGAAATAATATGGAATTTGATAATCAGAGCTCAATTCCCCACTGACTTGTACTAGAGAGAAAATATTATTAATCGGTAATTGTTGTCTTTTATTTTTCAAAGTCACTTGCAAAGCACTGAGCAGCTCTCTGGGCATGTGTGTCAGGGCTGGGGGGAGAGTGGGGGAAGAGGGCTACAAGATGGGCAAAGTCTAATCCAGATGCAGGATGCTTACTCTCCAAATGTGTTTCACCAAGCATAATTGCTTCATTCTGAAGCAGCTTTAGTATATTAGTGTAAGATTGCCTGCAAGACAGTAAATCAGAGAAACCATGTTTATGTGGTTGTGTTTTCTTTGGCAGGTTTAGAAGGTTAAAGAACTTTATGACTTCATTCTGAATTTGCTATCAGAAGTTGTTTTTGTGTGGCTACCTTGGAAGTGAACCTTAGGAGAAATTATTTTCCTCACAGAGATTTCATAAAATCAAAAACTTGCTACCTACCTAAAGAAAAGCATGTAATAATTAATCAGCCTTCATATGCTTATTGTGGGCCACTTTCTGAATTCAGCAGAGGGTGTACAAGCTACAGGTCAGTGCAAGAAAATCAAATGGAACCAAGAGTGTGTCCAGAAAGGATACCTTTCCTGTTTGCTCCTGGGCAACACAAAAGGATGTTCCATGGAAAAATGTATTCAGGTGGTATCATTAGCCAGTAACAGAGCACCCAAAGATGAATATCAGGAGATTGTAGCAGACACATCATAGGATGATGGAATTTTTTGGTTGAGGTTGTCATCTCCTTCATGTTTCTTGGATGCTTTTACATATGACATAATTGTAAATGAGAATCAGAGCTTTTACATTCAAAATGCAAACCCAGCAGTCAGACAGTACCACTGCTGTGTACTTACATAAACTGTGTGAGTTGAATATCAGGAAGATTTTTTTTTAATTGAAAACTGAGCATAAGATGGATATTTTTAGTTTGAAATCTATATTTCTCTTCTTTCTGGCATGCCTGAAGTGCACTGGATTAATTTAAATCACAATTCTAGCTATGTACAGTTCAAATCTGCAGGAATGAAAATGAAACCTTACACTTGCACAAAGCTGACTCTTTAAATATGTAAGTATTCAACAGGAAGTACAAATTAAGGGAAGATGCTCTGTACTGAGATTTAGAAAAGTGTCTACAAGGTGTGGGAGCTGATGAGAACTTCAGAGTCAAAACTTGGGGTGCAGAAGCAGCAGCTCTGTCAAACGGCTACAAGGTTGTACATGACTGTATTTAGCTACGTTTCCTTTCATTTAGGAAAAAAAAGAGCACTGCATTTATCTTTTCCTTGCACAAGACAAGTATATTAATATGCCACATTCATGTTCTGATCTCAGCTGAGTTCCTGATTACCTCATGTTTGCTATCAGATTTCAACAAGCACGGGGGATGCTTGTGTAAGGAGCAAGAAAGGCATGACAACGCTAGAAGCAACTTTGGAAGCAATGAATCAAACTGAGTTTATGCATTTGTCATTGCACTGTGTAGCCACCATGGTGTCATTGCCACAAGTCAGAAGAAAAACATAAAAGGAGGATTTATGTGAAGAGATAACATCTTTATTAGACAAAACTGCAAGCAGTAAGGAAGGCTGACAAGCTTTCTTGTTCTGAGATTTTCTGCAATTATATCAGTGGATTTAACATGAGCTGCTACCTTTCCCTTCACACCCTGCACTATCAACTCCTCACTATTCCAGTCAGAAACTCTGGGAACAGACAGTATTACCACTTTACCCAAGGAAAGAAACAGTAGGAATATGTGAGGTTTTGTTGCCTCTGTTTCTGGATGGGCATGTTCATAAAAACTTCCTTTTTTCTTTACCTTTTAAAGTGTCTTCAAGTGAGAGACAAGTTTAAAGAGCTGGCATCAGTTGAATGAATCACACATGAAGTACAGCAGATGTTAAATAAAGCAGGCACATTAATGTCTCAGCTGTGAAATAGTCTGTAGCATTATTGGAGCATTATATGAACAAGCCAGCCCCCTTTGGAGTTGTTCTCTCATCATGCAACACATCAAAAGACACAACATCAGTGTATTTTTTCTCATCATTAAAATTCATGGAAAATACAGCCAATTACTGATTGATTTGAGATGCAGCAGGCTCCAGACACACACAGAACTCTCCACTAGGAAAGGTTTATATTTATTCTATGACCATGTGGTTGAGGCCACACCTCAAGTGCTGTGCCCAGTTCTGGGCCCCTCAGTTCAGGAGGGACATTGAGGAGCTGGAGTGAGTCCAGAGAAGGACAACAAAGCTGAGGAAGGAACACGAGTCCAGAGGAGCAGCCGAGGGAGCTGGGGGTGTTCAGCCTGGAGAAAAGGAGACTCAAGGGGGACCTCCTCACTCTCTGTAGCTCCCTGAAATGAGGATGTAGCCAGGTAGGGGCTGGTCTCCTCTCCAAAGTAACAAGCAAGAAGAAATGGTCTCGAGTTACACCAGGAGAGGTTTAAATCAGGTATTGGAAAAGTTTTCTTCACTGAAAGGGTTGTCAAACATCGGAATTACTGACCAGGGAATTGGAGGAGTCACCAACCCTACAGGTATTTGAAAGACATGCAGATATGGCACGTTAGGATTAGGGACATGGTTTATTGACAGACCTGTGCTGGGTGAACTGTTGGACTCAGAAGTCTTAAAGATCTTTTCCAAAATAAATGATTCTGTGAGTTCAGAGAGGATACCAGACAGTCATCTTTCTGACCTATCTGGTAATAAGAACTCATTTTCTTCCACTCTACACACTAAACAGTAGGTGAATGAACTATAAAGGACTAGATCAAGTTACTCTAATTAAAAAAGATCATTTTCTTAAGGCAGTAATCTTTTTTCCAAGGACATGCCTTCAGAAATATTAGACTTCTAATTCAAACATGTAAACACAAAGCAAATTGTTCCATGTTTTCTCCTCTTAGTTTGCAAATATCCCTTCTCTTCACCTGGATTCTACTCTGTGTCAGTAAAACCACAAGTAACCTTATGCTAGCAACCACAAGAACAGCCTTTTCTGCTAGGTCTGGAGAATGAAGTAGCAAATAGGTGCATTCAGCACCAGAATTACTTTGCACAAAGTACAAATGCTTGAGAAGCCTTTTATTTGGTAGGGTACTACAATGTCCTTGGTAGATCAAATTCCCCAAGACTGAAAATGTACCAAACTGATGCTAAGGAAATATTTAATGACAGCAACAGTCACTAATTTTTCTAATTTCAGAACACAAATCAGTCATTTCAGGTTCTTTCAGAAGACTAATGAGGCATCAAACAATCTCTAAAAGAAGGAAAAAAATTACTGAACCTTTAAAGCTTTTGTATTACACACTCGGTTTCATATATTGAAAATGTGTTTCATAATTTTTGGCTACTCTCTTCTCATTTGTCAAATTACAATGTGTTTTTCTGTACCAGAATCTGACCTAGGCATATGACAGCACACTGCTACAAGTTTTACACAGATCTTGCCATTTACCCAGACCTGCTGAAAGTGAGCAATACATCAAACAACACTGTATGATACTAGTACCATAGCACTCAAAAACTTTGCTATTTTATCTCCTTCTTCCACCCAGACACTGTAATATGTCACCAAGAAAGGATATGCTACCCAAAAATAAACAGAAATGCGCATTAAAGCTAGTTAGTAAAACAGAATATTCTAGGTCAGCACTAGAAGTTAAACACAGCTACACAGTGTTCACGTTGCTCTATATTCTGTTGCTGAATATGAGAATTGTGGCTGTCAGATCAAACCTCTTCAGAGGTAACTTCAAGAAATCTCCAGCAAGTCCTCTTAAGACAGGCAAGCTCAGAAGTCTTCAGCTCAGAGGACTGACATCTTCAGTAGTACCACACTGCCCTGCAGATCTGACAAAGACCCCTTAATAGTTGGCATTTCTCTCAGGGGATTTAAAAAAAAATAGGATCTTCTATGCAATAGTTTCTGATTCTTCAACTGACAGGTTTCCTGGGAATGCTGATTGTCAACTGGGAATTAAAAATTATTTTCCTAAAGAGAAGTATTCTCATGTCATACTGCATTGGTCTGTCAGGACAGCTGGTTTCAGGAAAATCAGCTCATTCCATGAAAATCAGCTCACTTCTTTTTTTTTTTTTTTTTCTTAAAAACTGTGACTCTCCAATCAGTACCAGACCTAATTTGAGTCTCTGCTTTCTTTTGCTGCTTTGCTTTTTAGTTCTGTACATGCAGGTGGTGGATTCACACTGTTTTCCAGCTAAGGTAGACCCTCCTCTTTGACAGATCTCCAGGCACCTATGCCTTGTGTTAATGAGGAGCAGCAGTTTCAGATCAAGGCAGCAAAAGGAAAATTAGCCCAGAATATTATCCTGCTAGATGTCTCTAAAGCAGCTTTCCCTCTGGGTTTCAATGACCTCAACTAAGCAAGAGTTCTACAGTTCAGCTTGGGACAGGAGAAACATTGATATTTTGGACAAGCCTTTCAGATAAAACCTCACATGACTCCAGACAAGGACTTTGCACTGACCAAGAGCTCTGTTCAATCACATGCAACTTCCACAATCCTATCTAGAAGGATTTAGATGGCATCCCTGGCTTGGCTGTGACTTAACCCTCAAGTCTAACTCACAAGCCAAGAATTTTTCTTTTCCATTTCCTGCTTAATTTTGGCAGGCCAGTGTGGAGTCCCTATAGAACAAGGCCCACATATATCATGTGCTTCCATCCTGACCACTTCAAACTTTTCCTTCAGGGGTCCTACTGCCCTCCCCTCAGAGTAAATTCTGTTGAAAAACTGTATGGTTCACATAGGGAGGCTTGTCTGCTTTTTAAAAAATAAAAAGCAGTTCTAGGCAACGAGTAATTTCATACAGCTGTGATGAGAGCCAGCTAGAAAAGCTTACAGAAAATTCTGGGGTTCACAAGCTGCATGGGCTGGTTCTTAGTGGCATATCTACTCAGCTCACTGCTCAGAGAAAAAAAATAGTTACTGAATCATCTCAGAACAAAGATAAAACTTCCTCTGCTTTATGCCTTTGCTGTTATTTTAGCAATGGTGCACAACTGCCATCCTTCCATCCTCAGTTATGCCCAGAGCACAGGCACAGGAGCCTGGGAGACTCTTTTTCATTATCCCACCCTTCTGTATAAACAGACAGGTGTGTTCTCACCTAATGTAAGATTGTGGGATCTCAAATGTTGGAGATTTTTTCATGTTAGCCAGTTCCTAGCCCTATGTACAGTTCACAGAGTCTTAGTTTAAGGCCAGAACTACAAATAGTACTGTTTCTAAGAAAACTTTTGCTGGGAGTGTTTTAATGCTGAGAACTCTAAGGGCTTTAATAACTGTTAAATACAGGGTCTTTTCTAAGTGTATAGGGAGTTTCCTAAAGTTTTTGATCCTGGTTTCTGCCGGAGTTACTGAGACCAAACAAACAATGAGGAATATGAGGAGTCTTGGAACCGCAGTACAAACATCTCTCAGTTCAAGAGAATACTGTAAACAGAAAAGAAAATTACTTCTTTATATTTTTGTCACTACTTCGTTTGACTTTTCCATTCTTACAGCAAAGCCTGCTGAAAGACTCTTGCTTCAGATACCACTGGATGAGGCCATGAGCATAACTAATGTGGCTCAAATCACTGAAAATCACATCTAACAAAGGTCAAAGGTACTTCAGTTACCTATGTCTGTATCCTCCTTCGTTTTCTGCCCTTCCAGTGATTAAATATGCCTAGGCCACTACATAACCCTTCCAAACTAGGAATTCCCATTCTATCTCGCAACATTCCCAAACACCTGCATCTTCTGCTGGCTCTTTTTCTGAGTATGAGGATGAGATGAAATTATTTTCTCTGTTTTATGGGGGTAAAGGTGATCACAGAGTAGTCGCTCAAGATTTTTGCTTCAAGTCCACAGCAACACTTGGGAATAAATCTGATCCACCAATCTCCCACCTACTGAATGACAAGACAAATAATCATGAATTAATAGCAAGCTAAAGACTTAAGCATTATTTATTTCATCTGCTGACATAGGGCATGATTGTTCTCCAACAGAAATTAATGGTGAACTTGAACCCTTTGAGTTCAACAAGAGCAAGATTAAATCCCTGATTTCTTGCCTCCCTATGAGAAGCTGACAAAACACAAAGTTAAAGGACTGTTTTTCACTTAGGAATAATGGTGGAAAAAAGCACACAACAGTTATTCCATATTTCTTATCCCATTCTTTGACCAGGCTTCTGATTTTTACTTTCGAAAACTTCACAGAACAAACACACACCAGAAAAAAAAACCAAAAAACAACCCCAAGATACAGTAAAAGCCTGACCAACACAAAGTTTGTCTTTACAAAGCAGACATGTTTGCATTTAGGATGCCTTTAAAATCACATTAACTGAATTGCAAATCATTCACCTCCTCCTCTGTCACTTCCCTCACCCCTCCTTTTTCACATGCACATACTGTGGGGACTGCCAAGACAGAACATCCCACTGACCTTGGCAACTGGCAGCTGCGATCAATCACTTCATAAAATCCTATGTGTCAGCTAGAAACCACTTGTATTTCTTAAGCAAGTCAATCTGCTAAACAGCTTAAGTCATGAATCCATTCAAAAGGCTAGGAAAACAAATTCATTTGGATTAAATGTTTCTTTATGCCTGATTTTATTTTTTCTTTCTAATGGTTAATATTAGAGTAGAAATTCCCCTCTGTCACTGTGAGAAGCTGCTTGCACACTCCAGTGTAAGTGTGCTGGTTAATGGAGGGGATCTCATCACTTACTGGTGAAGCTCACCACAGGTATCCCTGGCCATGACAAAAGTTCCCAACTTTTTTCAGCCAATAAATCTGACCTAAATATCAAATGAGTTATCAAACAAAAGGAAAGCAAACATCTCTCCATAGAAACTGAGCATCAGACAGAATTGTTATTACCAAACACAGCACTAAACAAATGAGACAGCTTTTAACCCTAGGCTGAACTTTGGTGGAACGAGATCAGCACGGAAAATCACTCTTTCCATAATTATTTTCTCTTTAAAAACAACATGTCAATGGATTTCTTTGGACAATTTGGTCATTATTGAGACTGTATATTCTGCTCTCTGCCCCTAGATAGTCCTACGAGCGTAATGTAAGTGATTTGTTAACTGTTTGCATGCTTAATTTGTCCCATAAAAATAACAGTTTTTCCACTCAGCCCTTTGGATAAATCAAAATGAAATAATCTTAAAATATGCAGATCAAACATAAAAGTTAAAGGAAAAAAGTAAGGGGAAGGATTAAGAAATGAAGAAGGTACACTGAAGAGACAAAGAAAGCAAGAAGCCAACTGTGAAAAAAGTGAGGATGACAAAGACATGACTCATTGGAGTCACAAGTCTTGAATGAGTAAAGGGGCCCGTGCAGCTAATCTACAGTTAAACCTGATCACAAAAGGGCTTTTACTACCTTGACTGCATTGTGATACCTTTTAGAAGTAGAATAATAAAGTAGAAGCTTGCCTCTTCAAACATCATTCACTCCTACAGCCATCCATGGGAACTAGCTCATTCTCCAAGAACATAACCATTACATAGCACAATAATAAAACATTTCCATTCACAACCTGATGGAAAAGTATATGGTGTTTCACACGTTTTTACTGTAAAATGAGAATACCTTCTTAGGGTACAATGACACGTTTCCTTTCTCACCTAGACCAATAAAAGCATCTAATGCAAGCAGAGTGTCACACCACACAGGTGTCTGTCCATTTGAAAGTTACTCTGAGGCAGCATCAAAGACTGAGTTAATTTGTCTTTACTAGATTGTGCATTCTGTTAGGCTTCTAAATTTGTCATCTAATTAGTGTAAACTCAGAGGGGAGTTTTTTTCAGATTGGACTTTGGCAGGGAAAGGATTTTAAAAGTCACATTCATTTCCAACTTATATCTGACAGAGAAATTTTGAGCTCTCCTAGTATGAACAGGAGAAAAAGGAATTGGCAATAGCTAACCACTAGTTTCAACAGCAAGGATGGGAACATAGATGTTTTCTCAGTGTACCTGATGCAGAAGGCAACAGGTTCAGAATTACTGTGGCTTGATGGCATTTCATCACTATCATAATCTTTGAGGAAAATTTCCAAGCAAAAGCTTGAAATTCATCACCACTTAAATAAGACAGTTTCTCTTTCCCCTCATCACACTTTTTATTGTACTTTAAGATGGCTGCTTACCAGTAATAAATGAAAACTGCTTCTGGAAGGTGAAAATAATAGCTTTGACATGCAACTGAGTCACAGATTTTCTTGATTGTTCTCATATATTTTAGTTAGGACATAGGAGTTTGCCTCTGGCTTGTACAAGAAATCTGTGAAAAAGCAGAACGTCACTTCCACAGAGCTTAAGCTTTCTCACCTGTACAATGAAAGTAACAGCCAGTACAGACTATCTCATAACTGGATGCTGAAATCAGTTTCAAATATCATAAATTTAAAAGCTGGGGGTGGGGGACAACTGCCTTGCTAAGAACTGCAGCTATTGCCTCCT
Source organism: Nicator chloris (assembly GCA_013400495.1). Classification (NCBI taxonomy): domain Eukaryota; kingdom Metazoa; phylum Chordata; class Aves; order Passeriformes; family Pycnonotidae; genus Nicator; species Nicator chloris. The sequence continues at coordinate 9,952 of WAAE01010086.1, forward strand.
TAAATGCTGTCACATCAGCTCAGGGCTGAGAAGCTCAAAGCTGAGCTGAAAGCTGAGCTCAGCGATAAGTGACACCAACAGCCCATCTGAATCCTGTTCACTATCTGATTCCTGTCTCACCTGCCTCAGACTCTGAAGTCTGCTTTGGACTTCTACTTGGAACTTGCCATCAATTAATTGCTGTACATTGTGTTCAGGCACTTGACTGGGGACAGGGGAATGAGGGAGAAGAGACACCAAAAAAACACTGATTTTAGCTCTAGTAGATAGATAAGTGAACCATCAGCTCTATCAGGAGAGCTCCTTGGAGCTTAGATGATTTACTACAATGAAAAGTTAATTCCTACACTGGTGAGAAGGCCTACCTTTAGGCACCTAGAATTCAGAAGGTTTGTCTGTGAGGCAGAAGTACAAGAATTTTTAATATATGTGAATGAGACCACTTCCAGATCACAGGCATATACATATACAGTCTGTCACAGAGCACAGGGGCCTGTACAGCTCATACCTCCCAATTTCATTTCCATGGGAACCAAAGCAAAAGGAAAACTTCCTTTTTTAGCCTTTTCACACAATAAAAGCTATGCACATTCTGAAATTAAGAAGTACCTGTGGTGGTGTGTTTTTCTTTTAAGTATGGTTTCTGTAATTCTTTTGGTGGTTTGTTCCTGTTATCCCCCATGCTGTTGGTTTTTTCCAAGTTTTCTCCTCCCTCTCCTCGTTATCAATCATACTCTGAAGCTGCCATCTATCAATCCTCCTTGATCCCTACCCTTTGTACGGGAATGTTCATTGGGAATCTTGGTTCCTCGATGCACCATGGGCTGAGTCAAGCTGTATCCACCCCTGTTTACCCCACATTGGTTCCTGTACTGTCAATCCCTCTGTGAGCTCCTCCCTCATCAGTCCCAACTGGTTGCTGTGTTGTATCCATCCGTTGCTCCTCTCCCATTTATAACCCTGTGTTCTGCCTTGTTCTCCTGCCTTCTGTCCCTGTCCCCTCCCAGAAATAAACTCTGGGAGTCCACACAGAAGCTCCTCTCTAGTTCTTGCTTCACTCCTGGACGCTGTATCGGCTTTGACGTAGAGCCCGTGTGCCCTACAGCTGCATCCTGGCTTGCCTCACTTCCTGGGGGCTGCCCACTCTTGACCGCAGTGATCCATAGTTTTGAACTTACACTGCAGCTTTTTGTTCCCAAAAGATGTTCATGTTGTCAAGAAATCCAGTACACCTGGCCCCACTGTCCACATTGCCCAACAGTTGATTAGAGAAACAATATAACATAGAGGATTTCTCCAAACCATTCCTTACAGGTGACTGAAAAGAGACAGAATGCTTATGCTTGGAATTCCTTACTCACAATTCCACTCATTTCTGAGAAGGAAATATGTGAACATGAAAATGAAAACACTGTCGAAGTAAAAGCAAATTGTCATTACCTGGCTCAGCTTCAGGAAAGCTCCAAGGAAATGGAGATGTCCTATGGAGAAGGAAAACCAGAAAAACTTAGAAAAATTCCTATCCTTGAGAAAAGAACCCTTCAAAGGAGAGTTTCATGATAATTTTGAGAGAATGAATGTCAGAGGTTATTTTGCAGAGTAACACTGCTGCTCTCTGCTCATCTCATCACTGTCTTAATACACAACATTTTTCAGGATTAATGGGTTTATCTGGGCTGAGATGTACAATATTATACTTACTCTCCCATGTTACAGCAAAGCATAACGAAGAAACATGTTTGGGGAGTGAGACATTGCTAAACACAGAATAAAAGGGGAAGTAGGGGACCTGTAAGTAAGGAAAAGCTTCTCCAAGCTTAATGCAGGAGAGAAGAGAGATTTGTGGGTGCTAGGACCTCAACTGACACAGCCAAAGACAGTGAAGGCAGCCTGAGCTGGAAAAGACTTCATGTCCTTCTGACTTTAGTTCCTGGTTCCTAGCAGATTCAGTGAAAATGTGTGTGACAAATAAAAACACTGAGAGTTGTACAACTACTCAGGAAATTCATCATCATCTAACACTCCTTTCTTTATACTTAAAAGCTGAGCTGAAAACAGAGCAATATCAACCATCAGTAGAATCAGGACTGACCTCCTCTACCAAGACTTAACTAATACAGGCAACATTCAAAACTTCAGGACTATAATCAGGCTTCTGTTGAACCAAAGCAACTTCTCCAAGGTCAAAAGGCTGTTAATGGCCAATGGAAATTAAGAGTACAATAAAGCCAAATCCAGGATTTCAGGTCAGTTTCCCAAAGCACTAAATTTAAAATGGTGCCCAGCCTCTCATTTAGAGAAAAAAAACCTAGCTGCAGTATGACTGAAGCCAGCCTGAGAAGTCTAGAAATCCTAACAGGAATTACTAACTTCACACTTTTGGCAAATTACCAAAGCCAAAGGCACTGCCTGCATTCATACATGCTGTGTAGTTGTGTTTAGTCAGCACACTCAGAATCCTGGAGGTGCTGAATGTGCTGAACTGGTTTACTTCAGTTAGGCTTTTACTCAACATTTCACTGCCCACTCCATTTCTGCATCTAAGCATGACTCTAAAAACCGCTTCAAAAATTTATGCAATTTAATTCAGCTGAAAGATGATGAGTCTCACAGACCTGAGGTACAGACACACCCATAAGGTACTGTGTAACCTGCCCAGTGAAAACTGGCCATATACATGTTCCTACCCCATGGAAAATGCAGAGTCATTTAAAGGAGCAAATCTTTAAACTAAAGCTTACTCAGTTCACAGTATCAAACAGCTCATGTTGCAGCTAACCAGACAATAACTTGCTCACAGAGCTGTTCCCTGAATTTAAACAGGACCCATCCAGCAGGTGAGATGCCAGGTAAGAGTACCACAAGCACAGGTAGCATTTCTCAAGACAAAGATGCTGAACTTCCACCAGAAAATCCAGTAATTCACATACAAAGGCTGTAAGATCCTGCTCAAACAAAATATATGCTTTGAAACACATTTCACTCACTGAAGTCTGCACTATGGCTTGAGGCCTTCTGGAAGTGGTGAGATTTCCACAGTGCACTGAATCACACACAGCATCAATACCATGTTGTGTTTAAAAAAGCTGAGAGAAGAGAGCTTCCCTGGTGCAAGGCCAAGCATAGTGAGCCACTGGCTACATTTCTTACATAGCAGGGAGAAGCCCTTTACATCCACAGACCCCATGAAGCTACATCCGCTAAATATCTATGGAAAGTTCCACAGAAGCTCAAAAGGCAAAGAAAATAAGTTATTTTTGTAAGTGCACAGGTTGATGGTAGCTCTATGTATCTAATAACCCACATAGCACAGGAATGTATATGGGGCCACCAACCACTTCGCATTACTCAGGTCATGGTTTATGCTCTCTGTGGGTAGCAAAATATTCTTGATCCAGAAAAGATTTCCTCAAGATAAAAGTTAGCCCTTAAAGGTAGTTGGAAAGCTAGAATTTTAGTACACTGGTGCATTGTATCATTTGGCTTTTAAAAACAACAACAACAAACAAGAAAACCTACACAAAGAGGACTGCCCTAGAAAGGGGTTGACCACCTCATGGAGGTGCAGCCTTCCAAACAGACAAATCTTGGATTTCCAACTCAGTTTTGCTGAATCCACTGACAAACTCAAACAAGGCTCACTTCAGAGAAATCAAAAGAGACTGGTTTGACTGGCAGTCTCTGATGATAAGTACAGCTGTGAAGTTAAAATTTTTTAAAAAGCCTTTCTATGTCCACACAAGTTTAGCATCTAAATCCAAGTTAAGCTCCACCATGTAAATTGAATTAGGAATTCCAGGGAAAACACACATCTCTGTGTTCATGTGCGTCCTTTGCTTATCTTAGCAAAACAGAGGTTACTAACACTGTATAAAACCAAGAACACCAGAGGTCAAGTCCAAGACAGACTGAAAATCTGAAAGAGTGTGTTATTCATGTCATCTTGTGAGGAATGCTTTACAAATATCATGAACTGGCAGGAAGAATGACAAGACACGCACTCCCGGCTGTCTAGACGGAGTTTGAGACTAACCACCCGCATAGACTGTAAGAATTAAATTCCCCAAAAGCATTGGAAAAACACACCTAAATTAAACAAACTGATAATAAAAGCTAATAGGCTCCTTCCAAACAGACATAAGTGATTTCCAGATTTTGTCTTCCTAGAGCCTAGAAGAACAGAAAAGTATTACAAATCCCCGTGGTAGCTGGAGATGAGAAAATAATGGGAGTTGAGGGTCCTCTTCATTCTCTCCAGAGCCTTCAAGGCTTCTGGGTTATAATGCCACAGAATGAGTAGCTCAATCACCTTGAAGTTCCTGTCCAATTTAAAATCCGAAACTTTACAGAAAATGCTGGAAGATAAAGTGAACTTGCTTCAAACTCTCTCAAACTTCAACAGCATGAGGGTTTCATTTGCAAAAGACCAGAGTACCTTCTGTCTCAGAAGCCCTTCTGTGACTAAATTTACATTAGAGCCCTGGCTTCTACCAGCTTATTTCGATGATTAAAGAGAGAAAAAACAAACAAACAAACCAAACCAAACAAAAAACCCCCCACTACACTTTGGTTCGTTCTTTTCATGGGCATCAGCAACAGAAGCCCAAAGAACAAACGAAACTATAAAGGTGAAGACTCATAGTAGGTCCAAAGCAAGACATCCAACTTGTCTTCACAATGATCTGAAGGCTGCACAGCAGTCAAGGCTGCTCTGATGTCTAATTAAGCTGCTTCTGGGGCCACAGAAACCCTCCCCTTTAAGAAACCAATCAGCAAGGCACAAGTGGCTTCATACATCAGAGTTGTTCTGTATTTTTGAAGATCAATGAATACCTTCATAAAATGAGCCTAGGAAATAAGATCTAATGGTAAAATTGTTTAGGGACTGTGTATAGTGAAGATCAGATCTGTTTACAGGAGAAAAAGAAATACCAAGGTTACTGAATTGGAGTGGAGAGTTACTGCAAGGAAAATCAAATCTTTTTTTCTTTTTTTCCTTTTAAATAAAATTTGAATGGATGCCTTCTTTTTCCGGAGGATCTTTGGCTTCCTCCCAGAATAAAATTTCCACATCTCTCAGCAACACAAAGGAAATATAATAGTATTTTAAAGGTGTGTTGAAGTGATTGACTTCCGACTCTTTAAATACTTAACTCTACATTAAAATCAACGAAATTGTTTAATCAGATCCCCAAATCAGCTTTACGGGCTCATTTACATTAATCCTTAACACTGCCAAGAAGAAAGCTGCCATGAAACTGGCTCCATGAATGCTTATATGCCATAATCCTCAATAAAACCCAGCCATCAATCACATACCTCAATCTAACTTTCCCAGGCTTCTCTTCATTGGGGAAAATTATATGGTAGTGTCTTGGGCCTTTGCTGGCAAGCATAATTATCAGCAATAGCAGAAATGCTATCAGGAATCACCTTTGATGGCTAAATCAGGGCTCTGGATCACTGAAATACACTGGCACGATGTTCTGAAAATCCCCTCTCCAGCTAGAGCTTTATTTTCTGCCTTAATAAGCAATTCCCTGCACTGCCATCACACTTTTCTGTCCCGCTGCCACTGAGCCCATTGTGGAGTTTTACTCATGAAGCCAAAAGAGCTTCATCAGGGGTTATAGGCTTGAAGCATATATATACAAGACAGCAGTCATCTAGATTGTTTTGTTGCTGATTAATTTGCCTTGCTCCATATAAAATAAATTCTACACACGTAATTTTCTTTCAATTGCTTCTGTATACATATCTACCTCAAATGACCATTTAAAGCTCTTTCTTATATGCACAGGGGTCCTCCTTCCCTGCTTTTCTCCCACTGGTGAATGAGGTGATCTTTATCTCCATTTTCCTTCTGAAGCAGCTCAGAAGGAACTTTCCCCTTTTCTCCTGTCCCACTTCAAGTCGTTACCTGCAAGAGATTTTTCCAGCACTCACAAGTACTCCCCCACTTAGGTGGTAGATCATGACTGCTGCAGCAGCCCTCTTGCTAGAGGGCAGAAATGAGCCAAGACAGACTTCTTGTTTATCACAGCATGAAAAGGGCCCTGGTTTACTCCTCTTTGCAGCTCAGCCATCCTGACTCCAACCATTCTCTGACTCTGGCTGCAGCAGCTCCTGCTGGAGGTTTCCCTTGCAGCCTCTGACTGCTGGGTATTTCCTGCTAAACTACAACTGCATGTATCTATCAATTTCTTTAATAAAACTTAAACTTGAACCTGACAGTGAATATTTACACACATGCTTCAAGTAACATATGTTTTGCAGAAATCAGTCTAATCATGGGCAGAAAACTAAGTATGATGTATGAGGCCTAAAAGTGTCAGGTGAATACACCTAAAACCAACAAAACCTAGAAGGCACATCTTAAAATTTTGGGTCTCATAACATAACATAACATAACATATATTGAAAGAAAACATCCCACATTTCTGGGTTGTACAGAGCCCAAATCATAGGGAAAACTGGGACACAATTTATTCTAATCTATTTCACAGAGTTGATTTATTATATGTGCACTGTACCAACAATTTATGTGACCTGTTACAATGATGCTTTTGTTTCAAGTTTCAGCTGTTACAGTTCAGATTCTCATCCTTGGATTTCCTTTAAACCATCCCATGTTCTTTACCAGAGATAATTTTATTAGCTAAAAAATTGAATTGCAATTTGAAAGCTTGATGGCAAATGCACCATTTCCTGGAATTGAAGACGTGGCTTAGCCATGTAAAAAAGTAAAAATAACTAAATCATGGGGATTTTGAAAATAATTAAATCATGGGGACCATTAAAATAAAATCTGCTCTTGGGTCCTCAGCTACTTCCTAACTACTTTCTTGGCAAATAAGTTGTGATCAATTTGTTGAAATTCGTTATTCCCAAAATGCAGTCACACTAAGTATTTTACATCACTTCTGATAAGCACTGACATTTAAATCTCAAATCAAATACTACAGAAGACCTAGAAAGTTCATTTTCCCTATAAAAGTACACTCCAAACACCTGCAATTAGATTCTGTTCACTATCTAACAGCCAAGGCCTGCATGCAGTTCCACCTCACCTTGTTTCCTTCCAGTGCTGACAGAATATATTTGTTTATAGCTCATGTTTCCCAGAAGCAGCCATTGAAGTCAATATGGAGTAAACATTTCTCAAGAGCACTGTGATTCCTTGCAGGATTTGAACAATCCCTGTGCTACCTGGAGCCCTGTGCTCAGCAAACTGTGTAAGGACTGAGATGCTGAATGAAAATCAAGCAGCACAACCGGTACCACCCTTGGCTCGCCACGGGTGCTGTTCCAGAGGGAATTTTAGGAACAGTTACAGCAAAGTTGGTAACCCATTGTAAATATTGCTGCATTATGAGCTAGCAGCCTATAAATCCCTTCCCAGTGGCATATCCCTATGGGAAAGGGCATGCAGGCTTCCATATGGTGGTGATATATCATGTGATTTTTTAAAGGCATACTGTAACTCGGACTTATTTACTGTTCTCTCTCCTCGTATCTGTAAACAAGAAAAGCTTAAAAGGTTACGTTCCTTCCTACTCCTTGCTATGTTATTTAAACCAAACTAGGAGTTTAGCCACATAAACATCTGTCATCTGAACTTAATTCTTGGTACTTTCTCTTTTTTCTTCTTCTTCTTCAGGAAATAACTTAGATCTGTCTGACTACATAAAAGGGGAGCTGAGCCATCTCATTTTTCTGCATAAGTATCAGAAATAATGATAGATAAAAATAAGGGGAAATTTTTAAAAAACAAAAAAATTACAAACAATTAAGCATGCTAAACGTCAACCATATCCTGAATAGTTTCCTTCTATCTGCCTCCACACATAACAAAGTGCAAAATAAACTCAGATACCATTTATTTCTGGTTTAATTCATAAAAGAATTCAAGCAAGAGCAGTCAACTGGTACAAATTGTACCTAGGAAAATGCACTGGAACACATGGGAAAAAAAACAAAATTTTCACATTTTCTTTTTAATTTTTTCCCCTA
>WAAE01010089.1:0-30885 GCA_013400495.1 Nicator chloris
TTTACCATGGAGATGCTAAAATCTGGGGGCAGCTTTTTTAAAATCTTTTCACTGCTATGTTGTTCCCTGCTTATGTGTTTATGGAATGATAGAAGACAAATTGACCTCGAAGCCTGTACCAAATGAAAATGAAATGGAAATACGAGCAGTATCTTTTCCTTCTAATCTTAGGCTCTTACAGGAGTGGATACAAGGTGCTCCATCTCCTTCTTGCATCTGACATAAGAGGGATACAAAACGAACATTCAGCAAATTTCATTTCTGAAGATTACCTCCTACAAATCGGAATATGAGATCTTAACTTTGCTGCTGTGAATTAATAAAAAAGCTCTGTAAGAGCAAATCATATGTGCTGTAGTCCTCCAGTTTCCACAGTTGTACTGTGAAAAAAAAAAAAGAAAAAAAGGGAAAAAAAAAAAAACCCAACTGAATAGTGTCACAAAGGGACAGAACCCCAGGGTGAACCTGTCTCAGTTTAGGCCACAGAGATACAAACATCGCCACGACAGTGAATATCTATATGGGTGTCTGGAAAAGCATGCAGAGCTGGGATACCGAAAATCAGTATTGCTTTCTTAAGACTTTCTCACCCCATTGGTCAGACTACTATTAAATATTGCATTTGAATGTTATTGGCCATATTATGTGGTTTCTTTTGTTTCTTTGTATCTGGATGGAGACTTGGTTATCTAATATTGGAAAAAGGGGAAAGAAAAATAACCTGTTTCTACAGTAGATCATATCGACATATTGGGATTTCATCTTGCATAGCTGAATCATTTGTATCTGACAGGTACAACTGCACTGAAGATGTTAGACTTCACATATAAATTAATTCTAAGAAACGTTTATAATCTAGAGAGCTTCACCCATTGACTTCTGCTCCAAGCTGAGGCAGAGTAACCACATTTTCAGAAAATGGCTTTCCTGTTGCTGTGACAGAAGAGTTTTTGGTGGAAGTCATTCATTTTTTATTTCTTGAAAGAGACAGTGCCAGGGTGAAAAATTTCAGAGTAATGTTCATGATGTTAATGAACATAAATCACAGGTCGATTTCACCAGCAGCAGTGGCTCTGGGAAGGCTTTCATTAGCTAAAGACGTGTGTAGCAGTGAGGGTATAATTTGGTTCAGAGGACAAATAAACAAGAATCAACTTTCTCCCTTACTGATGTGCTGAAAGGCAGGTGCCTCTGGCCTTGGCCAAAATGGACGTGTGAGGGAGGAGTGTTGGAGGTAACAAGATGCCAAATGAGGACTGTCAGTCACGGGTAACTACCTGAAAAATATGTCACTAAGCCATTCATTAATTGAAGGGATAAAGATTCCCCACAGCGTAATACTATGGTAAACATTAAGTAACAGTGGAAATGTGATCCTTAAAGTCATGCCTTGCTCATCAGTTTGAGGATCAAGTGTTAATCACTTAGAAGGAATGATAGGTACAAGAAAAGGGAAGGAGTGGGAAATACCGACAGTAAATCATTATATATATATATTTATACNGAGTATGAAGAAAGAGAATGAAAGAATTGCTAAGTACTTTTTATGGTCTACTAGCTAAACTACAAGGACCCTCCAGCATTCTGGCAAAACCAATGCACAAATTGGCTCTTTTCTTATTTAATTTGCTGGTGAATGGGGGGGTGCTACTGTGGTCACTGGCAGCTGTCCCAGAAGTAGATTCTCTGAATAAGTCTTCTAGATGCTAAGAACTACCTAAATATGCTTGTATTTTTGGACACAAAGTTAATGTGTACCTTTACCTGACAGACAAATGCTTGAGAAGTTTCCCTTTTTTTCCTGTGGAAACTGTTTACATAACTGGATAGAGTTATGCAAAGGAGAGGGATTGTTTTGCTGCAAGAGAAGCAGAACATTTGTAATATCTTCCTATCCCTATTCCCATGCCCTCCTGTCAGCTCAGAAGTCCTACTGTCAGCTGATATTCTCCACAAAGAAAAAGAGATATCAGAATCCTGATAGGAGGTTTCCATGAGGTAAAGAGTAGAAGGAGGGACAAAAGGTGAAAAATAAGTCAAAAAATTATTCATCTCACAAATTGTAGAAAAAATAGTCAGAAAAGAGTGAGAGAGTAGCATTCAGGAAATGTGGCTGCAAGTGCCTCAGGTGCCTTTCGAGTTGGTGGGTTTTACTGAGTGCCAAGTTCCCTCTCTGACTAGACAGTCACCTACAGGAAGCTCTTGGCTTCAACAGCATTTCTGCTGGGCAGACAGAAATCAGCAGTGCTGAGAGGATGGTCCCACAGACTGGTAATGAAATGTCTTGCTAATGAGAGATGAGTTGGGCTGGGTACAAAGATCATTGCAAGGTGCTGCTGTATATGAGGACATCTGTCAAGTGCAGCTGACCTGCCAGAAATGAGCCATTTTAATTGGATGTGACTCAAACTTCCTGTGTCTCTACTTGATATTTGTATGCTTTATGGAATAAGTGCTTCTTGTTACCTTTGTTAGCATGTGTCATTGGTTATATAATGTCCTGTCACTTTTACTGGTATGTTCTATTGACTATATTGCTCCTGCAAAGCTCATGTTGAGTTAATGTACCCGATTTATTTATACAATTCATTTTGCTTTATTTCCAGAGACATGCTGTGACCATACTGTGATGCAGATCCTGTGAGAGTGACTGTAATAAATAAACCCAGTGAACAATTATCTCCCAAACACAGCTTCACTGACACAAATCAGTGGAGTATAGTTCTTCACTTACATTTAAGAGCTGGTGGTCGCATACCAAATGTGGAGTGTAACCAACGGGGAGTACAAGCAATGCATTTGTCATCAGAAATGGAGAAAGAACCTAGCAAATAGCTTCACTAGTAATAATTTGGAGGGCAAAAATTTTGTAGTGCGGCTGCACTGATAAAAGTAATCTTTGTGATTGTATTTTTTCCCAAGTTTTCTGGTAGATAGCTAGATAGCTAAATAGATAGAGTGTGTTTTTGTTTTAATGAGTTTTTTGTCTTTTGGTACTGGCACTTGGAATTAAAAAGCATTTTGTCCTTTGGCAAGGGAACATTGTTTTTTCCTTCTGTCTCCAAATCTTTTTTTTTTTTTGACTGGAAAGCATTTACTTCTCTGTACGTTTTCATTTGACTCCTCATGCAGCAAAACTGCTCTGTATACCAGTGAGAAGGCATCACTCTATTATTGATGAAAAGTAGCAAGTTCTCTGGAAACTGGAAGAAAGTTCCAAGACCAGAGTGCTGCAGAAACAAAGGGATCCCACAATTATTGACTTGCCCTCTCTGTAGTGTTATGCAACTCTGGAACTGTTTAAAACTAGATGCTTCAGACCTGGAACAATAATGAAATGGATCCCAGCTGAATGCAGGTTTTATATTGTAGGTGTGAATGTTTGAGACATTGTCCAAATGGTGCCCAGATGCCCTGACAGCAGCTGAGATCTCATCAATTCAGTCAGTATTATGCAGGATAAAATTCTTGTGGCTGAATGATGGGGACTTACTTTGAGCTGAAATAAACCTTGATCAAGCTCCACTGACCATATTGCCTAACTCCCTGTTGACTATAGAGGCAGCCAAGAGAGATTTGCTCTGCTACAGATGTATACCCTGCAGATATACATGCTCACTCAAAGGAATGACTGCCTTGATTTTAAAGTAAACAAAATAGAAGAAGATGATGAAGCCCAGCACTGTGCAGGTGGTGATTGTTGTTGTTACTATTACTATTGTTATTACACAACAATAATAATAATAATAATAATAATAAATAACCAGTATATTGGAGAGTCTTTCTTATTCCATGACTTAGCAGTTGTGTTACGTTATCCGCATTGATGTTTGTAGTTCCTCAAGGCTTCGTGGTGACAACACGGCATCAAAGAGAAGACAGCAGTTTTGATTGCAAGATTGCTCCAAAGCCCTGAAAAGCTAACAAATGTCTTATCCACTGTCATTCTTGTCACACTGAGCTTTGAGCTGTGAGGTATTTAACTCGCGCTCTCCTGCTCTGCCTTTGAGGAGGATCTGCCTGGAGAATGACAATATCTTCACATGGGCAGCATCTGCCACCCGTGTGAGCCCCATGCCACTCTTTTGAAAGGGATGGATTTCTCTTTCCAGGTGTGGCTCTGTTCATTAAGTCATGCCATATAGAGGAAAAACTAGAAAAGCAGGATTAGGTGCTGTGGGAGGTGCAGGACCTCCATAGGAGGAATTTCTTCATGCTGGCACTTTTTTTGGGAGATGGGAGATGAACTCAGCCACTGAGAACTGAGACTTCTCCCTCCACACTCCGACTTCACACATGCAGTGGGTGGCTCATAGTTCAGCCTGTCCATCAGCATCACAGTATTCAGGGCTGTGGTGCTACAGACCATGAAACATACTCACAGCCACCTTCGGTAGGTCCTGGCCCTAGTCCGTCTGGAAAGAATGGATTTGGAATGTCAGCGAAAAGAATAGGAAGGCCTGTCCCTCAGGCTCCTGTTAGCAGCCATGGCATGGTTTGTCAATACTGGAGCTGCTGGCAGGAACAAAAAGACTGCTTTGCCATGGCGGTCATACACAACCTGTCTCCTGAAGAGCCAGTGCATGGCAGGGCAGAGGGAAGGTAGGATTTCAACCTTCGCTCCAAGCTGCCTCGCTTTCCTGGGTTTATGTCAGGCCCTTAGTGTTATTTGAACATAGTTTTTCTGGTTTAATTTGCATAATTGATGAGATGGAAAATTATCTCAATGATTGATGGATGTTCTGCATGTACTAGAGTTTGTCACAAAATATAATGCATCTGTAGGATGAACCTGCTGCTCCTGCCATGTTATTTCCCAACAGGGCTTTAAAATTCTAACTAAACCCTGCAGGTTTTTGAGTTTCTTTTCTTTTTAATCTTTTACAAGACAACGTGGAACACGGTAAACGAACACAAAGACACAGCGTCACCTAGAGCTACCATCTTTCTTCATTGTACTCCTAGGATGTTGAGTAATTAAAGGGAAAAAGCTGTATCACACTTGTGGAGTTGAATCAAGACTTTCCTACATGAGGTGTTCTCACTCTCAGCAGATTTGCTCTATAGCTCTGTCTATACATTTCCACCTGCTTTGAGGATGGTTTATCTCTTTCAGACATTTACATCGACAAAATTCTCTTTTAAGTTGCAGTGAGTCAACAGTGCATATACCACAATTCATGTGACGAGTGGACTTTGTTTTCAAAATTGCTTGTAGATATTTTTATAATCAAAAGATGATGCCAGGCGCAAAAGTACTCTATGGTAATTAGCAGTGCTTCTTCCAAAGACAAGCCTGGCTTGATCTGTTCCTGTCCAGCAAAGCACTGACACACGCGAGTGACTTTAAGCCTGTCCTAAAGTTGTGCATGAAGTTACATACATGTTAAATCCAGCACGTGTCACAGTTTCCTGCAGAGCAGAGACCTGCATGGACACATCTAACTTCTTTGCTGAACAGTGAATTTGGAGAGATTAAGCCTCCTTTTTCCTCTCTGCAAGTTATGCACAGGCACAGCGGGTGTTTTTGCTGCGTTTTCGTTCACTGGAGTGACGTGGTAGGTGGGGTGTGCCCTGTGTTAGCATCATCTCAGCTATCAGGAGCAGCAGCTAATGAGTTCCTGCCCACATTAAATGGTGAACCAGTCCTCTGGGCAGTCTCAGATGTCTCAGTTTGAGACTAAGCATGACATCCCAGGACACAGTCCTTTAGGGAATCAGAAAGTGAGGCACATTTTAGTCATACACGGGCTATGCTCAGGGAGAGTTCATAAGGGAACCAGGGAGAGAGGGAGGACGGGAAGACAGGAAGACAGTTTTCTTGATCCTCAAACCAATCATACACAAGGACTATGAACAAGATTTTTAGGGCACTTGCAAATTTCCTCAGCAGACTAAAACCGTAGGTTAAGTCTACAATTATCTAAATCTTAAATCCAAGATTTTCACAGTATTTGAAAGATAATTTTGCAGTGTCAGGTCAGTTTTCTAAACAGCTCTAGTTTTGGTATAAGGAGGACGTAACTGCAGTGATGTCAGTGAGGCTGGAAAGATGAACAACACTGATAGTTCTCCAACCACTTAAGAAAAGGTACCAGAGTAAAGTATTTACCCCAAGAACTCATTACTGTGACAACTCATTGCACTGAATGAAAATTTGCTTCAATGGGAATTTGTTCTCCAGGCTACATATGGATTCCTCCAAGCTGTGAATTGGTCTAATCTGCTTTTCTTAGTGATTTGATTTAATACACTTTAGTTCACATTAACAAGAGGATAAAAACATGTTTCCAGTATTAAGCCTGTATGTGGTAGTACATAATTTTTCAATCATACAGCATACTTCATTAATGCTCCCTGCAGAAAAAAGGATAAATCAGACCAAGAAAGTGGAAAAAAAAAATACAAGAACTAGAAGAAAGCATTGGCAATATTTTGTCTATGCGCGTAGAAAATGACTCCAAACCTGAACTATTCAGCTTCTAAGCACTGAGGTAGAAAAATCATATGGCAACGGCCACGGTTCTTTTCCAACAAGGAACTTTTCCGCCAAGGAAAATGAAAGACATTCTCGCTATCCCTGGTCCAAGCATGACGCTGCTCCAGTCTGAAGTGACAAAGGGTTGATTAGTTATGATCGGCTGCTACAGCTGAGGCAATACAGAACTCCAATCAATTCCCCAGCAATCAATTCGTTACACTGAACTCTCTTTCTCTCCATCTGCAGCTGCCTAACACCCATCAGGGCCCCCTTCTCCTGCCTGCAAGTGGTGGCGAGCATCTGAAGGCAGCGTGGTGGGCTGAAGTGGCCATCAGTGGCTGGCAGTGCTGTCGGGCGGGCGGCGTTAACCCTGCGGAGCCGAGCAGCTCAGCTGCGCACTTCAAGTTTCCACGGTGATATTATATTTGACATTCAATTTGAAACCCTAAACTCCTTTAATGCAATATCTCAGCACAATGATAGTAATAAGGCAGTACCACTTGCTTTCGATTTAACTACCAAAGGCAAAGTGGAGAGGGGGAGAAAACAGCCCCAATTATGTTAACCCCTTTGCTACCAGCTCAGTAGGTGACTTGTTTTATAAGTACAAAATTCTGTATTAAAATAAAGTGGAGAATAAAAAAGGAAGAGGACTGCTTTTTCAGCTAGCAGTTAAAATGTTTTGGTTTGTTGTGTTTTGCTCCCTGAAAGTGCCAGAGGCTGCCATTTGCTCTGAAAACTTCAACAAAACTGCATGTAAATGGGATTGCTTTCTGGTAGACCTGACACGTTGCATATATGGCAGGAGATAAAGAGTTCAGATAATTTTTCTAAATGCAAGGCCACAATTTGCCCTCACCAAAGTCCCTTTGATTCGTCAGAAATCTACTTGCATGATATTATCACCATCCCACGCCAGTCCCGATGATAGCAGTGGTTTAAAGCACTCTGAGTTCTTGTCCATCTACAGGAATATCTCTATTTTACAAATGGGAATATTGAGGTCCAGTTTTGATGGGACAAGGAAATTTTTTGTACTGTTCAAACTGAAATATTGACTCTAGGGGTTTTCCAGGCCCAGACATGGGGCTGTCAGTTCTGCAGAAATTTGAAACATCATTTCTAGTCCAAATTTGCTTCTAATCCTAAGGCATAGTAGGACTGTCATCCAGAATTTAGTCAGCCTTCCAGGAGGAGAAAATATAAAGTGTGGCTGTGTTACACCAGATTTTGCTCAGCTCTTTTATGGACATTCACCATCCCTTAGACTCAATGGATCTGAACCATTATTAGTCAAAACAGGGGTCAGTGTGGAAAAAAGGGGACACAGACCTAATGAATCAAATCTAAAGGCAGCTAATATTCATAGTGTCTATTCTTTGTAGGATAAGGATTTTTTTTCTGGTAACTGAATTTCCTTCTCTTCCAATCCTTTGTAACCTTTCTTTCCTTTTCTTCTAGACTGTGTACAGACTGATCTGCACTGTGGAGGATGGTATAAAACTTCCTGTCTGCCGCTTCCCAGCTTGTCCTTAGACACCAAGTGAATGTCAGAGACCTAGTCTCAAACTATTTAAAAACATTTAGCCAGCTTTACACAGCAACTCTTTGGTCAAACTTTCACTGCTTTAGGAAAGGACATGTCGCCCCTCTTGGCAAATCAATTATTCAGACGCTGTGATAGTCCGAGGCATCGTATCAGTAATAAAGTACTGAATTATTAATCATGGCTTGTGCCATTTCGATTAGATTTGGGAAATTCAGGATTAAATTTCTGGCACCCTGTGTCTCGGATTGAGCTCAGCCCAGCTGGCCTGACAGGCATGAGCTGGCTTTGTACTTCAGAGGAGGCTGGTGGATAAAAATTACTTGAAAAGCCTCAGAACTTCAATTATTATTATTATTAGTATTTTGGAAGGAACTGGAATGACTGAAAATAGATTTCCAATCTGCAGGGCAGTTTTGGTTTCACACAAAACTTCTGCTGTAATAGCTCAGGCTTTTTTTTCCCCATTCCTCTGAGCTCATCTGCTTGCTGCAAGAAAGGCTAACTCGGCTTGAAAGACGAGGCAGTCTTGTGAGTGTGTGTGTCTCTGTACAGTATTTACACTTTCTACATTTTATCTGGGCTCTGAGGACACTCTGAGAGATTGAAATCATACTAATTAGAAGAACAGGACTAGCATTCCTACTGCTCTGGCACTAGCTGTTGAGAGAGGGAGAGACTTAATGCAGGAATGTGAGCCTTGGCATCCTGAGAAGTTGCTTGCAGCCTGCTTAAGGCTAGCATGAAAAGAGTTTTGGCTTTATCTGCCCTCTGCCTAGCTGACAGCCAACCCCTGCAGATAAAGCCACATATATTCATTCACCTGACTTCACTCACCTGATATTGTTTAGCTCTTGACTGTGCTTGGTACCTGCTGTGGAGAGCCAGCTCTGAAGTGCTGGTGAGTGCTCCTTTCAGTGGAGAAGGGCTTTCTGAAAGTGTGTCTGCTACAGAAAGAGGAGCAAAATCAGGAATGGGATAGGCAGCTGGGAGAGTTGAGGATGTTGGGAGCACATGGGGAGTGTCAGCTGCTCCACATGTGGCCAGATGACCTGTGGAGAACTGCTGGGATGCGATGCCGGTGTGTCAAGGTTGAGGTGGTACATTTGAGCATGGAATGGGGCAATGCTGGGTGTGGGAGTTTGGTACTGCAGTGTACTGAAAGGACACTAGAGCTCAAACCACCTGGGAGAACTATGGAGAGGTGTTCTAGTGTGCCCCTAATCAGAGTGAAAAATGTTCTATAGAGCTGTGAAGAGAGCATTTCTTCTTCGGTGGCTTTCACCCATGGGTGAAATTTAATTTTTCCTTGTTGCCTATAGGCATAGTAGTTTGCAGATATTAGTAATTTCTTCATTAGTTAGGCTGAAAAGTTAAGTAACTTTGTCCAGGATTGAAGGAAATCAAAGGGTAAACTCAGGTGACCTGACCCTACACTCACATCCTTGTCAATGTGAACTGATAGCACAGGTCTGAAATGAAGACTGCCGGGTTTCTCTCTGTGAAGCTGGCCTTTTGCTAGACATACAACTGAGGGAACAGCTTTTGCCACGAATGTAGTCCAATTCAAACCCTGAACAAGACTCAAAAGTGACTGAGTTGAAAACCCTTGACATGAAGGAAATAGCATTTCACTCAGTGCAGTTTTAATTTCATCCCTCTGCCCTGGAGTCGGAGGTTTCTGAGCAGAACAGGGACTGTGGTGTGCATGTGTATTGTGGGGAGGAAAGTGTGTGGGGAGATGCTGCGTGTAGCTAGTTTCTTACTCTTAGAAGCCTCCATGACTTTCGGGGAAAGAAAAAAAAAAAAGGTTTTAAAAGAGTTTTTTTGAAAGAGGAGCTGAAAAAGACATCAAAACAGATCAAAGAAACTCATGGAAGTGGGAAAAAAATGGAGAGGGGGAGAAAAAAAAAAGAAGGAAAAGCTCCTGCAGTAACATTGGATGAAAATTAAGCTTCTCAGATCTGTTTAAAAGATATTCTGTTTGATCTTTTATATCTTCTACTCTGATTATCCAGGTTCCTTTTGATGTTGCTGAGCCCTATAGAACTGATATGTAAAAATGCACATACATATGTATTAGTACAGTGGGTACACATGCACATGCAGGGACCCTCTCATGCTGTCACTGCTACCTGTGGATGGGATGTGCAGAGCCAGCAGAGGTGAGGCCACATAGCTGCACGATCCAGTGGTCTGACCCTGTGATGTGTGTCCCATGCCTTGGTGCCCCTGGGGACAGAAAAACCTTCCTGCTGCTCTCCTTGGCAGCAATCCCTGGAAGAAACTGAGCTCTGAGGCACACAATTTAAAGGTAGGAAGCTGCAACTTTTTGGTGAAATGCCACGTCCTACTCCCTGCACCTCCCAAACCCTTGGGAAGTCATGGGCTGACAGTCAGGATGATGTACAACCATGGAGAAATATCACTCAGAGACCGTCCAAGAAGACACCCACAGCCAAAAGGGACGTATCTATTCAAGGCAAGCTCCAGACTACTCAGCCCTTTAGGAAAAACTGGGATTTTTTTTCTGCCCTCCCCTCACCATAAGGGAGCACGGCCAGCCCTAGGATGGGTCGCTGATGCTATCAGGAAGGTGGGAAGGGATTTTGCACGAAGCAGCAGAGAGCCCCATCATGCTAAGCCAGCTGCTGTTGCTGGGTCAAGGGGAGGGAGGGGGATAGAAGCTGCATTAAAATCCCTTGTTGACCAGGCAATGGGCCTACTTTGCCTTAGTGCCACCACCTGCAATGGCTTCTCACACGTGTGTGACACGTGAAGGCAGCAGGACCCAACCCTGGTGGCTGCAATCGGCTCTGCATCCCCTCCAGCCCCGGCTGCGCCGCGCCGGCCTCTGCTCCCCACTGCTGTGGTGCCCACATGCTTCCAAACCTCTAATCTGCTTACCCTCAGGAAGCCCTTGGAGGCAGGCAAAGTGGTCTTAAGCTCATTTTACAGCGGGAAACATGAGTGATTTCCATACAAATACTGTTCAAGTTGGCAGCAGAGGTGGGACCCACACTGCATCCACCAAGGCTCTGTCCCTGGGAAGGAGGGCAGCTCTCTGCGCCCACCTCCATCTTCACGTGTTTGGCTTTGCACTGCTAAGTGCCATCTCTAGCAAGGAAAACTTTGTCCTCCACGTCCCACCCCCACGTGGACCAGCATTTCCCACACTGCCTCCTCCCTCATCCCTCAGTTTTCCTCTGAGATTGAGCACAATGAGGCACTCCAGTTAAATTTGGGCTCAAATACACGCTTTCCTGAAATTTTACCACACCAACATGCTTCTAATTGTTATGTTTGGAGACGAGTGTGGGCAGCTTGGAGCAGCAGGCACAGTATTTTGGGTTTTCTGAGCTGAAGCTGGTACAGTTAGTTGTTCCAGCCCCTGGGGTCTGGCAACCTGATCCCTCCTTGCTAGAAGCAGCTTTGTGTATTTACTCTCATTTCTCCTCTCCTTGCTCTCTCCCCCACCCTCATTCAGAGGTTTCCCAAGTAGATCTGTCTATTGCCACTCCCTTCTTTTAAGCTCCCAATTTAAAGGAGAAAAAAAAAAAGGAAAATACACAGGAAAGTTATTTTTTTACAGACAGCAGTAAAATGATCAAAGGCTTGTTTGTAGCTAACAGTGGATGTACACCACTCATTGAACTAAGATGGAGTGGAAGCATTTTCTTCATATCCCTACAAATGTGTTCCTTTAAAAAAAAATCAATGAAGGCAGATTTTTAATTAAAGTAGATGCTGATCCTTCCTGCCCCTGATGCTGCTACATGTTTTGTTGTTGTTGCGGCTGTTGTTATCTTATCTGGGGCTTTATTTATTTATGTATTAGCCCCTGACAACAGGAGATTGCAGCTCTGATTTCTCTGCTAGAGTTGGGGGAACAAAAAGGAGGTGGGCCTGTTGGAGTAACATGTTTTTGTCTCCAATCTCTTTGCTATCCAGGTGAGGGTCATACACCCCCTTGCTTGGGCTTTCCCCTCCTCCAGCTCTGGCGGTGGATACAAAGGCTAAGCCTTGCTGTCTCCGTCTTTCCGTCCTTTTTACAGATGCAAATCCCCTCTGCTCAAGCTCAAGAGTGTCTCTGGGAATAAAATGTGCTCTGTGGTAATGCCTTCATTTGAAAGCGTTATGGAGATCTGGAGCTGAACTGCTGAATCGCGAGCTTTCCTTTCTTTTTTTCATTTTAAACACCTTTTAAAAATATTTCCAGAAAATGCCGCTAATTTAGGTCTCTGATAAAATGATCAAGGAAGCATTTCCTAACACATTCACTCTACTTCCTCACTAGCAGATCTGAATCTCCAGTCTCCTTCCTCTGTCCTGTGCAGGGACAGGAGATGGACTCCATGATCCTCATGAGTCCCTTCCAACTCAGGAGATTCCATGATTCTCTCTTCTTCAAACCTTCCCCTGGCTGCTCCCATTCCTCACGAGATCAAGGGGTTCCTAATAAGGCTTTCCTAATGAATATCCAAGACGAACGAGTGCTCCCAGCCTGCCACAGCTGGGCCTGGCCCTGGGTTCTGAGGGTTTGGACTGAGCACATGGTCCATCTCTTTCCCTCTCTGGTGCTCTGCCTGATGCTTACACCGGTCCCTGGACCTTTTCTCTTCAAAATCAGGTAAGGGCATACACGTGGAGGTTCATTTGCTAGAAACAACTGGCAGTACCCAGATATTTCAATCATCCTAAAACATAAAGCAGAAACATAGTGCCTTAGACAATCAAAATCAAAAATCAAAATTCATCCTGCCTGCCAAGCTCTCCTGCTATGAATTGCAATCAGGCTGTGGTGGAAGGAGATGTCCTGGGCCTGGGCAGTCCTCTGCTGCAGGCCCCTCCTGCAGGCCATGTTTCAGTCCCTCTTGTCTCTGGAACTCCTTGAATTTATGCATGTGTTGTGCCCAGACATCACCTAAGGGGCTGTCTTGACTCTGCAGGCGCAGAGATGATCTGCAACAGCCCAAGATTTGGACAGAGCATTTGTCTTTGTGTGTGTCAATAGTACACCAGGTCAGTGCTGCAGGGCCTGAGGAGAAATTTGTCCTTTCTGTCCAGCACCATGCATTTGGCCAGGTGCTGCCAGGAGGGAGGGCTTCACACACACCAGGCACAGGCCACTGCTGGAGGCACTGTACCTGACAGGATGGATCACTCGTCCCATCTGCTGTGGCAAACTGCATCTTTGTATGGGGAAGGAAGCTGATAGCTCAAGTTGTCCAGGGAGGGGCTTTTCCTTCCATTTATAGCTACACAGATGAACATAGGATCCATACAGTTTCATAGAATCATTTAGGTTTGAAAAGACCTCTCAGATCATCCAGTCCCACTGTTAAGTCATCACCACCAAGCCATGTCCCCCCACATCCACACATCTTTTGAACACTTCCAAGGATAGTATTGTACCACTTTCCTGGGCTGGTTGTTCCAATGCCTAGTCACGCTTTCAATGTAAATATTTTTCCTAATATCCAATCTAAATATAATATCTAATATATCTGTTTGATCCTGACTTCCCAGACCTCGCACACCCCTGACCTTCACTATCCTCAAAGGCTGCCCTGGACAGCTCTTCCCCAGGTCTGTGGGTAGGTGCTGGCAGTCATACACGTGGACTGAGATGTGTCTGAATACTGTTTACTTTACTGTCCAAAATGCACACCAACAAAATAATAATAACAAAAAAATACAGTTTAAAAGAGTGTCTCTCCTGATCCAAAATGTAACAACTTTTCATTTTGTTGTTTTGTTCCCTTTTCATTAAAAGCAAATAGATTAATAAAGGAAATTGAGAAAAGGAAAAGAAATAGCTTTGTTTAAAAAATACCTCATCAGCAAAATTTTTCACATTTTCAATCAAGTAAACTGATTGTGGTATCTTATTTTTTGATAGGAGCATGCATATATTTCCATTCCCCAGTGAATAAAGTATTTGTACAAAATCTTTCCTCACTTGTAATCTGGAATAGCATTTTGACTATGTATGAAAAGAAAACTATTGATTTCAATAATATGCAGATTTAAAGTTTTGTGTGAAAGGGTGGGATCTATTTGGAGAAATTTAAACGTTTACTACAAGACATGCCTCTATCTGAGATAATCACCCTTGTCTTTATTCTGTAGTAAACAGGGATCTGCTCTGCAAAGCTGAGGGCACAACTCTCATCATAGTATAGTAATCTACTTTCAGCCAAATAACACTTCCCTTAAAAAGCACTTTTCTCTCCATGTTCTATATTGCAACTCTTGACTGACTTGGAAGGATCCTTGGAAGGATCTGCATTTTAATTAGATGTTTTAGATGTGGGTAAATTTAGGGAACATTAAACCTGACCAACTAGTTTAAAAGTGAGTTTGTTCCTTAAAGCTGTTCAGGATGCAAACAGGATTATGCAGAACTTAACAGGGCCATGGTTTCCCTAAAGCTGGCTGTGCAACAGCACATGAAAGTAAATACTTCTAATTTCAGATCAAATGCCTATGGGCAGAGGCACCAAATATGCACAATAATGCACAATTTACTTGAAATTGCAGATACTCACTCTGTAGAGGAAACAGTATTAGATATGTCCCATCTCTGCTGAACTCATCTTCATTCTTTTAATATTATCAAGACTTTAAAATGCATAGAAAAATGAGAAGTGAGATATAGATTACTTCCCTTCTTCCTACCATCCACGTGTACATAAGAAAACACCTCAAAAGAGGTAAACTACATATATATACATATACATGTATATGTATATACGTACATGTACAAAAGATACATTCCATTTAAAAATGCAATCTAAAATCGTGACCCAGTTTTTGTTTTTATCAGGTGGCAAGTTAAGGCTTTCACACCAATGGAGTGTAAATTCGTTTGGTAAATTTTGCTAGTAAATATCTTTGAAAGTGGGAGCCAATAAGATATTACACCTGAAAATTAACTTGTATCCACCCTCAACAGAACAGCAGCGAGAAACTTTTCAAGGACCTTGTTTAGGGCAAGGGGTTTTAGGCATTTCTCTGTGCTTTTCACAGTGATCTGAAGTAGGACACTTCAATCACAGTGCCTTGGTATAGATGTGTCTTTCACTGCAGCCTCGTATAACTATCCATGTTTGGGTGTTATCATGGGAGTAGCTGCCTCGCTATATCCATCTTTTCCCAATTGCATGGTATCGATTGATGGTGTAGCAAAGTTTTTGAGTGATAGCTCAACAATGAAGAAGTTCCAGACTCCATCTCTCTTTCCTCTGCCAGTGGAAGGGAAAATGTCTTATCCTCAGCATTAATTAAACTCTGTGAAGCCTGATCCTGGCTGTGGAAGACCTGTGTGTAGATTCATACTCTCTGACAATATCTTAAATTCACTGAGTGGCATTTACCTGGTAAATAAATAAGAGGATCAGACCAGTACTGCTTTAGAGAGGTCAGGCAAAATCTTTGGTCTGTCTGTGTAATGCATGGGCCAAATTATTTGCTCTTGAAAACCACCAAAGCTGTCCCAAAACTTACTGATTTGAGCCATGATGAGCTTCTGTAACAGATTTGCCAGTAAGGGAAAGTCTGAGCCAGAGAGTGACAGAGATTGAGATAAACAGAGGGACCTTCTGTCTGAGAATGAGAAGAGTCTGGTTTATGCCTTGCCTTGGAAAACATACAGTGATCCTTAAAACTCCCAGGTCTGTTTTATTTTCTGCACCTTTTTCTATATATGTTCTGCCTCCTTGTTTTTGCAATGCACTGGTTAGTGTACAATGCTGCATGCCTAAATCTGCTTTCAAATCAGACTTTCAGAGACTTTATCCTCAAACTACCAGTTTTTGGTCTGTCCCATGGCCCTGCCTAAAGGTCTGTTTGGTCTGTGGGATTTTTGGAAGGGTAAGGATGGAGTTCTCAGGACACCTAAAAAGAGGACAAACTATACGATTATTTAGATTATCTCTGCAGTAAACTGGGTGAGAAAAGTGGGTTGAAGCAATAGCCTGTGATTATCAAAAATCTTTTTTTCTTTGTTGACCTTACAGATAAAGCATTCCTGAATTATTTCTTCTAGCACTCCCACCCCCATATATCCATTCCTGCTTAATCAGTCCCTTCCAACAACTGCATTTCTACCCCTTGAAAATCAAGGATGACTTTCAGCTCCCATCATGATTGGGGAAAAAGTGGCAGAGAATAAAGGAGTTGTTTTTCTGTTCCTGAATCTGCGTGGGATGATGAGATTGGGAAAAGCTTTTGGTCAAAATATCACTGAAGAGAGGCAAAGCTCTTCCTAGGGCAGTCTGGTTCACATCCCACTTGCAATAACAACAATAGCCTCGGAATCATTTTAAAAGAGAGAGCAGAGAAGGTGTGGGGGTGGGAAGGACAGGAATTACAGCCCTTATACTAATCAGATAGAAAAGCTCTGTCTCCCACAATTCTTTCATTAGCTGGCGAGACAGATGCCCTCCGACCTCCAGCATCACTTACTTCCTTGGTAACAACTACTGCTGGCAGATGATCCCTCTTGTAGACTTCATCCATATTCAAAGAGTTGTCACATCCAACGGATGCTAAGAAGCTAATCAAGTAGAATTTTCTTTTCTTTTTCTGTCTCTTTTTGTTCCCCCCTCTTTACTCCTTCTCTCATGCTAGAAAGATATTTCCCCACCATACATTCAAATTCTTCTGAACCCTGAGAAAGGACCAGATCCGTGGGGAAAGGGAAGAAATCCCTTTTCTGTTCCCACATGGAGCCTCTGGTGGTTATTATCTTTTTACACAGTCAAGCATAGGACTGTTTCGCATTGCCATTAACAGCTTTTAAGAATGACCAAGCACAGCCAGAGATTTGACTGGGACAGCCAACTCACCACACTTGTTCTTTCAGGGCAAAATTCCTCATTAAAACTATTTTGTGTTAGGAAATTTAATTTCCAGTGCTGCCTAGGTTTGGGAAGAATGTGGCCTTATTAAAGGAGTTGATTTTGCAACAGATAGAAAATAAGTTAAAATTACATTTTCTACAGACAAGGGTAATATTTTCACTGATGTTTTCATTTTGTTTGCTTTTTCCCCCACAGTAAGCCCATCAGCTATACTGTGCTTCTTTCCTGTGTTCAGAAATAAATTTGCCAGCATGGTTCTAAAGTAGCTAGCAAGAGTTTACATGAGGATATTTTATTTGCATTTGATGCATTTTATACACAAATATTTTCTAACTGAGATGGTCATCTCTTCTAACCACATGCAAAGAATAACCTGAAAGAATTTCAAACTTTGAGGATAAGAACGTTGAATCTGAAACAGCAACTACATATGAAAAACTGACTCTTACATCCTTGATGAGAAAAAAGAACCAGAAGAATAATGAAGATGCCATTTTTGCACTTTTCCATTCCAAGATTTATGGATTTCTGATCATTTGAATAACATGAATTATCTAGGGGAAAGTCTGAGGCCATTGAGTTCAGATAGACAGCAACTCTTCATTCACAACAGTGTGTCAATGGTTGTCAGTCAAACATGAAGGAAAGGGAATCAAAGTCAGGAATTTCTGCTCCAGAAAACATGGAGATTTATTTCAGTGTGAAAATCCAGAACACCTGGCAGATATTATTTCCAACTTCTGAAAATGATGTATCATTAGATGAGAGAGGATTCCAAAAATGGTCCCCAATTTTTCTGAAAAACATTTGTCAGCAACTGATCTTAAGAATCTCTAATAAAAAAAAAAATCATCTATACACAATAGCTCTGTTACAATGCCACTGATTTGTACAATTCAGAGGAAATGCTGACATCCTTCATTCAAGCACTAGTTTCAAGCTACTGAAAATGTTGTTTCCAATCCTGACGGCATCTGTTCCTCTTCCATGAGTTAATTCAAGGGGAATAAATGTGCAAAACAAAGGAAAGAAGGGAGTCAATGGCACACTCGTCCCAGCATCGATCTTGATAAATCTCCCTTATTTCCACCATCCACTGCCAGGTTTCCTGTTGGAAGGTGCAAAGCATAATTTACTCCTCATGTCTTTCCTTCCATCACCCTGTGTGTACAGATTCTTCCTTAGGTATCCTTGGTGCTCCCACCGTTCCAGTCACGGGTGCAAACTGAAGCTGGCTGGCGGGTTTACTCCCAGGAGTCTGCTCTCTGCGGGATTGCTGCTGCAACTTTTTAGCAGCCTCTGTCTTCATGACACTATTTTTGGACCTCCCTCTCACTCTCTCTTGTCTAGTAATGTCTCGTCTTGTGGAGACTGGAGAGCTAAGTTCATTAAAATGGAATTTGGTGGGTTATTGCACAAAATTACCTCTATTTACATCTGCTGCCTGTCACTTTCAATGCTCTGTGTCTTCTATCACTTAATACCTCCACTACATGTCCATGCCAACTTTCAGTGGGCAGCAGTTGTAAACTCAGGTTAGCATTGTTTGCTGTGTGTGCTCCTTCCTACAGAAGCCCTTTAATGGTCTGTGAGAGCTGGTGTCTTGGCCAAGAACATTTGTTCATGGGTGGGACAGTGCTACAACTGTGCAGATATCCAGAAATGCCAGAATATCCATACATTATTTTCCTAGGCTGAATTACAGTTCCTACGCTGTTATTAACTCTTTGTCCACTGCAAAATGTCTTTGTTGAGATCAAAGCTGAGAAGAAAAGTGTAAAAATAAAAGTAAGCTTTTGGCTCGAGTGAGCAGTGATTCTGAATGTCTCATATCTCAGTGGGGCTGGGCTGCAATATTTCAGCTGAAAGAGAAATGCTGATTTTTTGCTTGTGGAAGACAGCTTAACTGTGAGTTCAATGAGTGACTGCATAACAAAATTTATACCCAGGAGACATTCAAGAGGTGGAGACCCCTATGAAACCCCAATGCCTTGAATTAAAAGTCCATACCTGGTACCTGCTCAAGCACAAGGCAGACTGTGCTGCCCTATGGTTGAGCCACAGACTCCAGAGCAAGAAGTTGCTTGAGTCTAGTGTGCACTCCTGGTTGTGCAGCATCACTCTCGGTACTAGAAAACCTTGAACACCAACCCATTTTCATGTCTAACATGCCACACTCATTGCCTTCACCTCTGCTTACTTGTGTGAGCAATTCAGCAGAGACATTGAGCGATTGAAGAGCAGCAGAATGCCTCATTTCTACAGACCTCAGTAGGCACTAGCTAATGTCCCACTTCTGTAGAAACTCAAGCAATTACACTCTTCTTCTTGCTTGCTGGTACTGTGACCCCAAACACCTAACTGGCTACCCCAGCAAAGCCAGGAAATCTGCCTGGGAAAATTAGGCATGAACTAGCAAGGTATAGCTCAGATCTGGATCAGAAATGATGGCTTTAAAGACTTCCTAACTCACATTTTCTCACTGCCCTTTTGTCAGTGAGTTAACACAGCATCAAAGAGTCTGCCACCCTGATCTCTGACCATGAGTCCATTAAAATTGCATTGGAAGTTAACAATAAGGATGGAAAACAAAGACGAAATGAATAATGCATAAACAAAGCACTTAAATTGGATATTGAAGAAAGTAATATAAATATATTAGATAGCAAAATATCTTGAATTATAAATTAGATGGGGAATTTCTTTTTCTTCCCCCTAATGGGAAGGAAAAAATTGGAGGAAATAAAGAGATACATAGTCTTTTTTTTGGTTGATGAGAATAAAGTGTAGGGGTATTTATACTTCTTTGCTGTTCAAGCTTAATAATTTCATGTGTTTTTGCAAGATAACACTTGGGTCATGTGATTTCATCAACCAATCGAGCTGCCAGGCTCTTTGCTGACACTTGGTAATGAAGTGATATGGTAGGGTAAGACGAAGTCACCTTATCTTTTTATAAATGCATTGAGTGGCATTTGGGATGCCTTCCTACCTTTCTGGTTCATTTGCATTACACAAGAACCCTCTAAATGTTAAAGCTTTCTCTTGCAGTGAAAGTTTGACGCTTCCAGCGGCATTCAAGGATATCTCTCTTGGAGTGGCATAAAAATAATGATGTGCAGCTGTGTGTGTGGGGATGGGGCTGTGTACGCGTGTGCACAACAGCCGGCTGAGAGGCTCCGGAGCTGTCTCCAGCACCAAAGCAACGCGTGTCGTCCATCCAAGTTGACAGGCCTACCCAACCTGAAATCATCTGAGTGCAGTTTTTGAAATTGTTTGAAAGTGGAGTGTCAGGAAGATGTTTGCATGGCGGCTGACATCTCCTCCCGGCGTGGTTTAATGACATCCCTCCCTTGTCATAACTCTCCTCACGCTTCACAAATAATAGCAGCGGTGGAAGAACTTGGCAAGACAGAGTTGGGAGCGGGACTGGGAATGTGGTGAAGGGCTGGGAGGAAGGAAAGTGCAAATCACTGGAGACAAAACCACTTGAAAGGGTTTGAATCAGCCTGAGCATTTGTACCTGGGAGGGCTGTGGGAGTTTCTTGCTTTCCATCATTTTCCCATCTTGTTAAACAAAGGGTAGGGATTTACCCGCCTTTGCCAATCAGCCCAATCTAGAGGAGCAGGTGAGGATGAAATCCCTCATGGTATGGAGGCCTGTCTATAAAAGTACTGATTGCTTTTGTCTATTTATTGCAATAAGTTTTCCAGATGCAAGGAGGGAGAGGGGAGCAATTATACTGCTGCCTGGAGAGCTTCCTCCTGCCCTAGCTGGGCTTCTGGCTTTGGTGGGACTGGTGAGCAGGTTACAGACTGAAAGAAACAGATGAGGTCTTGAGGAACCAAAGTGCTGGACCAAGTTTGAATTCCTGACTTTTAAAACTGGCTCCGCCACCTACATGCTGGCCTAGCTTGGGCACTTTGCCCATTCCTCCGTGCCTCAATCACCTGCTTTGTGGTAGGACTGAGGAATGAAGATTAATCCCAAAGCACACCGAAAACAGCAAGATGACATGAAACATGTTATAATGTTGTCAATAGGGGATTAACATGGTTCTTTTAAAATGTCCCATGGGCACTCCTTATCCTCAATTAAATACAATTATAGCCAGGAAAAGTGATCAAGAGATAAAAGACTATTTAGCTATCAGTCTATACTGATTTCCAAAGAAAGAAGCACATTTACCAAGTGTTTACTTGTAAAGTATGGGAAACCTGACTTCTGGCTCCATTTTTGGTCAGTGTAGCGTGTGTAAGATGCTGCCTCTGGATTTCTGGCAGGGAATGCACTGAGCAGAACAAGCCATATCATCCACGAAGTCTGTGTGCTGCCAGGCAGAGGAAAGACTTGTTTCTGTCAGGCATGGAGACAGTGAGAGAGCTGAGGAGCTGGAGAACCAGGTACACTGCTTCCTGAGTCTCCAAATGGCTGTCTCAGCTGTCTTCTCAGCCGTACGAGGGTGTTCAGGAACTGAAAGCCTGCACCTGCTGCTGAAAGAAACATGATTTTGTAGGTGCTCAGTGCCTGAGGGTTTCAGCGTGCAATAAAAAGATAATTTATAGTAATCATAACAATCACAGATGAAGCCTTGACTCCTTTAACCATCTACTGTGGGGCAGAACGGCCACATAAGCTGGTGACAAGTTTGCTGTCTCAAGGACTCTGTAAATGACTGAGCTGCAATCCAAGGACTATCTGAAGTAATAATATGGCAAAGGGAATGCAAAGACCTTCCTTGCTTTAGCTAATACATCTGAGTAAGTGCTTATGTACTCCAGAATTTTGTCTTTTCCTTTCACTCCATACTTAGTGATCTTTAGCATGAAAGCCAATAAGAACAGGAGGATGAGGGTTTTTCTTATTAATTTTGTCTACAAGACAGATATGACTGTACTTCATAGAAAACATAACAGCTTGTTGGGCCGAACACATCTGATATCACACATTTGAGTCCCGTGGAGGTGTCTTTTATCCTCTCTGTCCAGCTATGTAGGGGGCATCTCAGGCATGTCTACAGCTCCCCAATGCCCCTCAACCCTCTCCACACACCAGGTATGTGCAGAAATCACCCAAACTAATTTTTAAACATCTTTCCAGCTGATGCACAGTGAGCAGGGTCCTGCAACGATGGAGGACATGTCCTGCGAGGACAGGAGCCTGCATTCCTTGCCTTTGGAAGCAAGGACTGACACGTGTGCTCTGACAGCCCTTTGGGAGTGTATTTACAAATTAAATGAAGGAGATAACAGATGCTTTCACATTATTTCACAAGGAATTGAATGATAAGGAAGAGGGAAGGGACAAAAGAGCTTTGTTAAAAGGAGTGCCTGCCTCAATGGCTGATGTTACCTTATATGACCTCACACCCGTGGCACTGGAGGGGTCCCTGTGCACCAAGAAAGCATTCCTTTGGGTGAGTTCTTCAGCTAACATCCTTTCCCATGGTCCTCTTGGATTTTATAACAGAGTTAGGAACTTGGTGTGTTTTACTTGTCCAAAGTATTTGTTCCTACCTCTATGCCAGCACTCCCTAGTTCTGCAGAGCAGACTCCCCCCACCAAGGCCATGTGTCAGCAGCTGGGTGCCACAAAGGGATTAGCATTTGTCCCAAGCTACAGACTGCTATTCCAGGTTTCAGACTTTGCAGGGAATATGACAGGCAGTGAGCAGAGATGCAGACCAAAGGATCCTCTCTCCTCTCAGAGCGGGTGCCTGTGCTTGCTTGGTACAAATGCATCCCCTGAAAGTACTGGGGGTGGATATGCTTCCTTAGCTGTGCCATGAACATTGTTAAGGTTTGGGGAGGTGTTTGTGTAAAGTGATGGACAACTTGGAGATGGAAACGTAAGCTTGATTTTGCTGAGGGGTTAGATGTAGACTCTAGAGAAATTCTTTCCCTCATTCTCGTTGGTTTTAAAGAGAAGCCCAAACCTGTTGGGTGGGAATCCCTGCAATTCATTTCACCTGGCAGCAAACACCTGAAAATTTGGAGTAAAGCTAAATTGAACCATGCAAACTATCTCTATAACCAATGGAAAGATCTAGACTCCTCACCCCTGCGTGGGATTTCAACTGTAGATGTAGAGGTATGATATGAACTTCATATGAGAAATTTATTCAGGTTACTGGAGCAAGTATATGCAAAAAAAGAACAGCATTGTGAGTCAATCAGAAACAGCAGACACTAGAATTTTAGCTGAATCTTGAGGTGAGCTGCATAGGCACAATGCATAGATTATATTTTCTGTAAGTGCAGAATGGATGTAAGGCTCAAGTGGAGATGCCTGTGATTTTCTTATACTTTATGTGGCTTGGTTTCCCCAAATATCTACATGATCTCAGTTAATGCTTTCTCTGCCATTCACCTCACAACAGCAGTGGAAAGAGTACAGTTTACCTGTTATCTCCAGGGGGCATTTAAAGTAAATACCAAGCAATACCCCACATTTAATTAAGTAACTGAGAAGGGATAGCACATCTATCTTTAGCAATATTTTTAACAGAGATGACATTTAATTTCCATTAGAAATATTTAGGATGAAGTGCTTAAGTGATTTAAGTAGGTGGGTATTGTGTGAATTTTGGAGGGATGTGTGATCTGTCTCTCTTTTTTGTTTGGTTTCTTTGCTGTATAAAATCCACATATCTAAAGAGGGATGGCAAACATGAGGATAGAGCAGCTCTGCATCAGAGGCATTGCACATGGGTGAGAGGAGCAGCCATGTGGAGGTACTCTTTTCCCCTCATTCCCCCATACCCATACAACAATGCAGTCAATGTTTTGCATGTGCACACAGGATCTTAGCTTTACCTCCACCTTCATTTTTACTAGATATAACTGCTGTTTTTTTAAACAACTCTGCTTGTCTGCTGGAGAACTTTGGGGAGTACTAACCAATGATTCTTCCTTCTGCAGTCCAGCCATACTAAGACTTCTTGTGGGCTCATGTAATCTGCACCACATTCCAGGGCGAGGGAAAGAACCTCCCCACTATTGCACCCTAAAGTGTGAATTATCAGATATTTCTTTCCTTTTTTTTTGGTTTGTTTTGTTTTCCTCACCCTCTGCCCTCCCACCTCTGAAATTTCTAAAACTTTTTTTCATTTACGAGGAAAATTAAATAAACAAATAAATAAACCCCCAGAACTCAAAGATTTCTTATTAAAGTTCTGAACATATGCTATTTATGAAAAAAAAAAAAAATCTAAGTGAAATTGGCTGATAAAGTAAGAATCCCGCAAAGGGCTGTTCTTCCAATCATCCGGTATTTCTCCTGTAATTTCCTCAGAGATTGTGGAATGATTTTCCAGATGTCTCTGTTCCTTCCAGGTGGCGTGTTCAACATGATTTGGAACAAGGCCAATCTTAGGCTTCTTCCTATTCAGGGGAGATGATACTGTGCAAGGTACATATATGTACATACTTCCACATTTTTGGAAACACAAATAGTGTGTTTCTTTCAGTGTGCAAGTAAGGGACAACCCAGAGGAAGGGTGACTTTCTTGTGAAGCTGGCAAAACAGCCCTGTCTGAGAAAAGTGCTTTTTCTGGTCAGTACGTAGAAAACCAATGGCAGCTTTGGCTATGGGAGCATTTTTAAGGGGTCAATATGTGGTAGAGTTTCCTACTGCTCTTTAAGTTAACTCACGTATTCCTGCTTATTCTCAAAGCTACTTTGGTTCCACCCCAAATGCTACCCCTCCTTGCTTGCCTGTTGAACATGAGCTAGTTGCAGAAAAGGGCAGCCCTGGAATTGGGGCTGCAGGGAGTGGGGCTTTCTCTGGGGCAAATTAAACAGTAAGTTTGGGTCAGTACATTGGATAAAGCCAAAAACCTTTGTCACATGCAAAAGAACAGAAAGCGTATGACAACCTGGATTATTCCCCAACAGCCAGGTCTGCTCTGCTTTTCACCCCATATTCTTTTCACCCTGCAAATTTAACTACTTCACTGCCAGTGAGAACTGTCTTAATTTTTGGGACTGACTCATGTCTCTGTTCTGCATTATCAGAGACATTAAGCAAATCAGTACTATCAATGACTGATCCCTGCCATGTCTGGATACGGCAGTGTAAATGCCATGGATGGGTTAAGAAGCTGTGATTTTTATATGACAAAGAGGACCCTTGCTGGGAGGACAGACAGAGCTGGATTTTGGCTGTGGCAGTGAGATCTGGGCACTGCCCTTGAACAGGGTTTTTGTTCTGCCTCCTCCCAGCACTGATGTCAGAATGGCCAGTAATGACCTACTGGGTTTTAAGATGAAAGAAGAAGGAAAGGCATTTCCCTCCTCCATATTGGCCCCCGTGATATATTTAAATACCTCCAGCATGTCAGCGTGACAACTTAAGTGTAAGTGAGGGACCTTGGGTTTACATTGCTTCAGCTCTGCTGCAATTCCCTCAGCTCAGACTCCATGTACATGTTTTTGCCATTTTCACTCGTATTTTTTCAATCAAAATCCAGCCTTTTAATGGAGAAGTTTTATCCCAGCAAAGTGCCTAAATGCTGTTGGAGAGACATTTCCCTTCCTCCAGAAAATAAATGTGATTTTGAGAAAAACATCTTAATCTTATGCTGTCAAAAAGACCCTGCTTTAATTGAAAATTTGTATCACTTGTAGAAAGCGTAATACACATCATCTATCTGTGCTCACCTCAGCTCTTTATCCAGGAATGTCCTATAAGGCAGTTTGCTTCCATGTGTGAACACAGGTAATTTTCAAAGAAAATCAAGAAAATTAGGAATGAGGTAAGCTTCAGACATTACTAATTTTTTTTTTCCTTTACTGAATTGGGGTCAAGGTGTGGTTTTTTGCTAAACTTCTCTTCTAAGAACAAATCTGAGGAACAAGAAAGAACTGTTTCTTAGCTCAGGCTCATGAGACTTTCCCTCTCACTAACCATGTGAACATCACAATGCTGTGCTACAATATAAATGTTTTACATATTTTGCCCTTTTTATGATAACCCTTTCTTCTCTGCTTCCCTACAGCTTTGCCTGCATTTCACATATTTCTAGCACATTTTTAGCATTATAGTCTGTGCTTCTTTCAACAACCAAAGTCAACTCAAACATATATATGTATTTCAATTCTGTAAAAAGAAGTTGGCATAATTTCCACTTGGTATCCTTTCCACTGGGAACGATGTTGCAAGCAACATTTTGCCTTGAATTGCCTTCATTTGAACAACTAAGTTTCCCAATAGATTGTGGGATCCATCTTCTCTAGCTGAGGATGTCTAAAAGTTGGATGTCTAAGCCAGTCATCCTAAGGTTTCTTTATTTTCATTTTGGATATATAAACATATCCTGGGGGCAATTTATCTGGCATTTCTTACACATTTGTCTTTGACTGAAATGAAACTACCCCTGGAGGCCCCTGTTCTTGTGTATTCATTATAAAAAAAGCCTGGTATGACTAACCCCAATTAGACATCTGGCTTTTAGGACACCTAAGGCAAGGAAGATGAACCTTGCCCTAACTGGAATGGCAGAAATGCCCTCGAGCCCTGTTATAGACAAATGATCATCACTCTGTCTGGTGCCCTGATATCTGCTGGCTCCTGGACATTGTTCATGGGCAAATGGGACCATGACTTTAATCTGAGACCTGCGGGGAGAAAACCACAGGATGTCACTTGCAATGTATAACTCGCTTCAAAGTGCTTCTGAAGGGCCAGAAAGTTTGGAGACTGGTTTCTGGCAAGCCATCAAAGAGAGCATTGGAAACCAAACTATATCTGTTGCTAAACACCTCTCTTTCATTTGCACCTCAGGTTTATTTCCCCAGAGCTTGCAACAGCCAGGTTCTAATTTTGGATACGTGACTATCTTTTACTGAGACAGTCACTAAGAACACGAGATGGACAATAAGTTTTTGGATGTGGGAATCAGTGACAAATTACTTTTTGAAAGTAATTTGAGCAACTCTGAGTAGCTGATAGATTCAGGCTGCAAACACTTTCACCTGAATCAAGACAACCTCCAAAACAAATACACCAACCAGGAAGAAATGTACCTTCTTGTTCTGGAGGGATGACTGGGTCACTGAACATGAACTATGCTCCTTATAACATAGAAAAACATAAGAAGAAAGATAAGCAGGGAGACCTGATATGGTCCAGGCAGAAGAAGGGTATAGAGGGAAGTGCTGAGAACACCCGAGGTACCCTAAGGTGTTGAGATCCTAAAAGAAAGCTAAATGGGAGTCCAGAAAGATGAGAGAAGAAAGCACAGTGAGTTTGGCATCTGTGATCTCAGCTGAGCCTGCTGTGAGTCTGGAAGCAAGACGCAGACTGGAGAGCTTCAGCTGTGGCTCTGGTGCAGAGAGCCTTCCTTGTCAGTGGAGAAGGGACAGAAAGAGCAATGGCCAGTGTTTCCACCCTGGCATTTACTCCATAAGAACCCCTCAAGCTTTCTGTCCCAAGACAGGAACAAAACCTGCTATTTCCTTCCTCCTTCCACAGAAAGAAGGAGCAACATTATGAAAATAGACCCCTTGATGAGAGGATCCCATGTTTTGAGGGCTGTGAGGCCATTTTCTCTCTCAAGAGCACCCTGTGCTGCCCTGATCCTGCTCCCAGGCAGAGGGTGCACAGCAAGTCCTCCTGAATGGAGCAAGGACAGACTGGACAGTGCAGAGGCTCTTTGGAAAACACTGCTGATCTCATGTGCAGCTGCCCAGCAGGAGAGGGCTGGCTCACAACAGGGCCTCCGTGGCTACATCTACATTACTCTGAAAGGGCATCATCTGGAGCAGCAGGAAACATGGCACACTCCAGCTCCCACGGACTGCTTGCCTGTGGAGGGTTTGTTTGGGCCTGCCTGGTAATGTGCCAGCCCTCCAGGAGTCCCTGGGCCGGTGAGGTCTTGTGCAGTGGGAGTGGAGTACACTTGACACACCTTGAGCCGTTCTAACAGGCTCATTATCTGCACAGAGGGTGATTTCCCGGTCTTGAGCTCTGGGGGCCACCCTGAACAGCCAGTGTAGACATTTGACACCAGGAGTTATTCAATCCCACCTGTTCACAAGCAGTTCTTTCTGTCTCTTGGACAAGAAAACCTTTTACATCTCTGTCCACCTCGGTCATTCCTCCCTCCTTCCCTCCACCCCACTATGCAAACTGCACACAACATCAGAGAAGGAAAAGCTGATTTACCAGAGCCAAGCAGAGTGTGGGTACATTGCATAAAATATGCTGTTTGTGACAGAGCCATCCAGCCAATTTGATAGCTCTGCTCCCAGGGGATTAAAATACCTCCTTCATCTCGGCAGAGAGTCTGCGTATGGAAAGAACCTGAATTCAAATCTACCTTTTCCTCCAGAGCTTTCAAAACACTGCTGCCTCTCATGGGCAAAGCCAGACGTAATCCTGGATTCAGTTCCCTCCCAGTATTGTTCAGTCTGTTATCTTGCCTTGCTTGCTTGTTCCACTTGTTGTTGTCCCCTGACACAAGGTTAATCAAAATCTCTGGAGGAGGGGAACATCTTTCCTATTGTAATGAATGGACCTCTGCCTGCACCCTGGTGCTCCTGCACAGTCACCAACCACTCTCATGGGTTTGTGGTGGTCCCCTAACCACGGGACATGAACACATCCTCCTCTTTAGCTAGCAGGGTAGCTCAGAGTGAGACCTTTCTTTTAAATAGATACTGTTAGGTGAGGTAAATAAATCTCATCTTAATTGACTGGATCAAGGTAACCCAGGTAGTCCGTGACAGAATAAGACACAGTTTACACCAGCAGTCTATGTCCTCCCCAGCCTTGGGTTCATGCCCCTAATGTGAAACTAAAATACATTGAGGGCTGCCAAACAGGAAAACATCACCTTTGTCTCAGCGATCTTTTGAACTACAAATTGAGGGAGGTGGGATAAATTTCAGGAAGAATCACTGCCTGCTTGCCCTGATTTTACATGTTGTCGTAGACACATCATCTTGGCCATAGTTGAAGATAGAACATCAGGCAAGACTGATATGCTTTGCCCAGTGCGGTCATTCTTGTGTTCCTCCCTCTCCCTTGGATTAGCCAATTAGGGACAGCTTTTTAGTCTCTTAGGGACAGCAACATTGTTCCCAACTTTCTGTATCAAGGTCACAATGGAAGTATTTGAAAGGTCTGAAAATAAAATCCAAATTTCTCAAATGAAATTTCTACACATTGTACTGTCCACTCCCTGATTCATGGCTGCTACAACTACTTTCAACTGCAGACTATCAAACTTTTTCAGGAGCTGTCTCTGATTAGTTGATAGTGTTTTTGAAAAAAAAAAAAAATAAAAAAGGGGAACATGTCAAATAAATTCAAACAATAAATAAGCCAGCTGAAATCGAGGTCTGCTCATGGATATTCAGTAAGCTGCAAAAGAATCAAAATCTGCTGGATAAATTATTCATTGCAAATTGTATGTTCATCTTGACAGTCATAAAATTATACAATCCATTAAAAAATAAAATAAAAAAAGTCCAGTCACCATATTTGACTCCAGTCCTGTCCTACAGAGGAGAACCCACTGTGTTGGTATTTTGGATGAATGGTGTGCCTGTGCCCCCACTGATGGGATGTGTGGGTGTCCAGGACCCCTTAATTCAGCCTGGGAGATGGAGTCCCACACAGACAGCCACTGACTGCCTCTGGGAGGAGTGGTTATGTTTGCTCCTAGGGGATCTGAGGAAATTCCTTCATATTTCTCTCCCTGCTTCTGCAGAAATGAGAAGGTGTGGAGATCGTAGCTCAAATCCAAAAGTGGTACAGATCCACTTCACTTTGTGCCAATGGGCTGTGTTCAGAGTAGGCTGTGTTACCACACCTCCTGCTTTGACCTCTCTGTGTCCCTTTGTGCTGCTGGGCATTACTGTCACTCACACTGGTCCTGTTTTATAGGGGATCCTTGGAAGTCTGTTCCAACAGACAGAAGGAAGAGCAGAACTGTATTGCTGGACCTCCCCCTGTTTCCATCCTCCTCTCTCAAATACACACCTGGCACCTTTTCCCTGCACAACGCAATAAATCTGTCTGCACACAAGGGAGGGGCACTGAGTTATTCTGATAACTCATGGCTGAGCACTCTCTTTGTGCCCACACTCACTGCCAGGTGTAGAGGGATTGGACTCAGGTTGATAAGCACAGAGGCCATGTCAGCAGTCACTTGGCTGCTATTCATCCTGTATCTTATGGCCCAAATCACTGAAAATACCCTTTATTTTCAAAATGAGAAATACAGCAGAGCCCTTATCAACATACAGCAAGGTATACCAGAGGAATACAGGATCCAGTGCAGCCTGTCCCACATGGCTCTTATAGCCCACACATGGACTGAAACAAGTGGAGATACCTTTGGTTACTTCTACATGCCCAGGCACACACAAACTTTCACATGAACTTGTGCATATGTGTGTGTGTGCATACGTATAAAGACCAGTGTGGTCTGATTAGTATTACAAACAAGGGCAGACTTCAAAGAGTTAAAAACTCTTGTTCAAAGGCAAAGAGAAAATAAGTTCTATTCTGTTCTACCCAGCATCTTACACACCACCTTCATCACCATGGTATTTATTTTTCCCTCTGAATTTTTCTTCTTTTCAAGGTTTGATCTGAGGCCAGGTTTTCTAATGAGTTTAGTGAGGGGATCAAAGGATCTAACCATCTGCCTAAAGAAAACAATAGCATTTCCAATTGAATGATGGTATCTGGCAGGGAAGGCAGATTGCTGGGCTCCTTAGCTACATCATAGAAGAGAGATGGGAAGTGCAACAGAGAAGGAAACCTTATCTAACCAGATGCCAGCAAAATTTCAAGTCTTCCCAAAGCCTACCAATTACTTTATTTTGGCAGCAAAAAGGGAGGAGAGGAGAGGTTTGGAGAGGAGAGATTTGGAGAGGTTTGGAGAGGTTTGGAGAGGAGAGGAGAAAGGAAAGAAGAGGAAAAGAAAAGGAAAGGAAAGGAAAATAATAAAAGAACAAGAGGAAAAAGAAAAGAAAATA
>WAAE01010090.1:2434-20098 GCA_013400495.1 Nicator chloris
TTTAATAGACACAAGCTAGCACAAACATGAACTGGTGGCAATCAAACTCACAAGCTAAAATTTTGCTGGTGTTTTCTCATTTGGTTCCTTCTCTGAGAAGGTGCAAAGGACACAATAAGGGCAATAAAATCCAACTCCAGTGTTTGTGGAATGATAGCAACATGCTTCATATTTTTAATCTCAAGTAGATTCTGCATATTTGGGTTGCAGGTAGCCATGCTTAAAAAAAAGTAAATAGAAGACTTCTTGAGACTTCCTTTCACTTCCCTTCTCTGTATTTGTTTCTGTGAAATCTGATTTTGCAACATAAATGTTTCTTTGCTCCCAGTGAACCTTTACATTCTCTTAAAACCAATCACATACAGTGTCATTTCAGAATCATCTACTTCTTTCGTCTTCTAATGTCTCCCTTCTCCCTGCCAAGTGACTCTACTTTCTTTTTGTTAAATCTGTGCTTTCTCAAATGTCAGCTTCCCCACCCTTCCCAAGACTCTGAGTTACCTTTTCATTTGTTTCCTCTTTCATTCATTTCCTCTTTTCAGATCTGCCTTATTCTCTCTTTTACGTGCCTCTGGCACGAGCCTTTTCTAGCTCCAAATCCTTCCACTATCCATTCCTGAAGTACTCATGTGGCTATATATCTAATAGGGAACAGGAGAAGTGCATAATATTTCCTAATCTGTATTTTTTGAGATCCCAGACAGGTCAGCAAATTCTTGCTCAACACATTGAGAAGGAGACTTTAGAAAAATACTGTATAACAGTTATGTATTGTTTTATTGCATCCAGTACATACACTCTTCCAGAGAATATCCTTCAGAAGCTGGAGGCACTGAAGCAGGGAGCAGTTCTGAACACAGGGTATCTCACTGAATATTTCTTCTTGATATAGCATTCAGTACCTAAATGCTTGGTTGGTTATGCATTGCTCCACTTCTCCCTGCCTAGACCAAATTCATTTTGGTTCAGCAAGGTGTAAAAATGATCTCAGAAGGAGGTGACTTATAGCCAAAATTTGGAAGCTGGTTTTCTTAAAGATTTTGAGGATGTGGAACATCAAAGGAAAGGGTCACTGTCTTAATCTAACAAATAGGTCACAAATACGTGACATAACGGGGGCCTTCAGGAGCAGTAGTAGAAGGCACTAGCAGTCCTTTCAAGAACAGCAATGATCTTGGGATCAGAAAGACATTAATTTAAATGACACTGATATGATTATCCCATCTTCTCACATAATTAAGGAGGTAGAAATCCCAGTATTTGTCTAATTCTGTGTAAATAACATGCCAAATCTCAGGGCATTTATAGAAGTTTGCCCCTGCAGACTCTGTAGTAAGCAGCAGCTGGTTTTGTGGACTCACTTAAGCAGAGACTATTTAAAAGGTGTAGCTTGAAAGAATACTGCAATCTTTTTTCTTTGCATGCTGATTCCCAAGGTGGTAAAATACAGTGATGACAGTGATGATGGAGGTTTCTTCCTGTAATTATGCTTTCATCACATTCAACACTGTACTGAGTACTATCAATATGATCTGAAACAGTAAAGTTTGCTACCAAGAGGTAAATTACTATTACATTCCATCACATGAATTGTCTTTCTTTATACAGATGCATACACACACATACAAACACAGAGCCCCTTTTCTAAAGAGTGTATAGAAAAGAACAGGATAAACTTGGGATAGGATGAAGTACTTCTAGTTGGGACATTTTCTGTGTCACATAGGGTGTTTTAAAAGGGCTTGTACTTGTTTTCTGGACACAAGGAAATGGTAGATTTATGAAATTATTTTGTGTATGATTTCACTAAGAAAAAAATCTGGGAAGTAAAATTGGTGTTCTAGTTAAAATAAAAATAAAGCTGCAACTTGAATGATTTTTGTTCAGCAAAAATTATTAGCTGACTTGGTAGGTCCTCAAGCAATAGACAGAAACAACAGCAAGACTGTATTTAGAAAAACATTAATGAAGAAAAAAAAAAATTAAGGAAAAACATATGTAGATATTTCTACTGGCCCATCAGCCCAGTGTCAGTTACCAAGGCATATAAACACCACTCCAATTGGTCCTTTTTTCAGTGCTAC
Source organism: Nicator chloris (assembly GCA_013400495.1). Lineage (NCBI taxonomy): Eukaryota > Metazoa > Chordata > Aves > Passeriformes > Pycnonotidae > Nicator > Nicator chloris. Next base: position 4,519 of record WAAE01010090.1, read on the forward strand.
CAGGATGCTGTTCATCAAAGCCTGACAAATACTTTAGTCTCTATTTGCTGTTACTAAGCAGATAAAAGAAGACATGCCTTCAGCAGAAGGAAACAGAATCCCAGTATCAACTAGGTTGGAAAAGACCTTTGAACTCATACAGCTTATGACCGAACTCCACCTTGTCAACTAAACCATGGCACCAAGTGCCACATCTAGTCTTTTCTTAAACACCTCCCTGGACGGTGACTCCACCACCTCTGTGGGCAGCCCATTCTAATGCCCAGTCACCCTCTGCATGAAGAACTTCTTCCTAACGTCCAACCTAAACCTCCCCTGGAACAGTGTAAGACTGTGTCCTCTAGTCCTGTTGCTGGGAGAGGAGACTGACACCTGCCTGGCTACAACCTCCCTTTAGGTAGTTCTAGAGATTGGTAAGGTCATAAGGTGATAAGATATGCCTCCTCCTTCTATTCCAGTAAGCCTAAGTGATGTGAAGCCCGTGGATATAGCATACCGCAACAAGTGAGATATGTTTATAAGTGATCATTTCATTTCAAAGTAGAATAAAGCAAAAGGAGGAATTCTGAGCATAAAAGGAAGTTTCAAAGATTGTTTTCTCTTACTAGAATCATATGTTATAGTAAGCCACCAAGTAAGTAATAGAATTATAGTATCATACAATATGCTGAGTTGAAAGAGACCCATCAGCACCACTGAGTCCACCTCTTGGACCTGCTCAGCACCATCCCCAAGAGTCATATGTGCCCAAGAGCACTGTCCAAATGCTGCTTGAACTCTTGTCAGGCTGGTGCTGGGACCCCTTCCCTGGGGAGCTGGTTCCAGAGCCCAACCACCCTCTGGGTGAAAAACTTTTTTCTATTATCTGACCTAAATGTCCACTGACTCTTATTCAGGCCATTTCCTTGAGTCCTGTCATTCATTGGTCACAAGAGTGAAGAGATCAGTGTCTGCCTCTCCACTTCCCAACAAGGATGTTGAAGATCTCAATGAGGTCTCCCCACAGTCTCCTCCAGGCTGAACAGACCTCAAGTGACCTCAGCCACTTCTCATACAGCTTGGCCTCCAGACCCTTTACTATCCTCATTTCCCTCCTTTAGATGCTCTCTAATAGTTTAGTCTTTTTGTATTGTGGCACCCCAAACTGCCCCAGCACTCGAGGTGAGGCCACTGCAGTGCAGAGCAGAGCAGAGCAGGACAATCCTCTCCCTTGTCCAGCTGGCGATGTTGTGCCTGATGAAGCCTGGGACAGGGTTGGCCCTCCTGGCTGCCAGGGCACTCCTGATTCAGATTCTACTTGCCACAGACCATGATCCTCAGGTCACTTTTTGCAGTGCTGCTTTCCAGCCTCTCGATTCCAGTCTATTCACTCAACCAAGGTTGTCCCATCCAAGGTGCAGAATCCATCACTTACTGTTGTTAAACTTGTGTATGACCCTGCTAAATATTTACGAGATGTTTCACAAAACAAAGTTGCCTTATCATGAGAATGGCCTACATTTCTACTTCAGTCCTGCATTTGGTTTGTCTTAAACTTTTATCTGTGCTTACTTTACCTGATGATTCAGATTGACCTATTTTAATGATCTATGCTTTTCATTATTTAGTATTCTCCCAACCAGAAGCAGCAGCATCTGAAGAAATTTACTTTCAAAGTATCTGAAAGACAGAAAGCTTCGCCAGTGTGGAGAAAGGGCTTCCCAGAGCTGGCATTTACTTTCTTTCACACTGTGTTATTTTGAGCATGACCATCCCTACAGACATGGAGAGTTACCCAGCACTGTGAGCAGTGATGCTAATTGTACTTCTATGCATAAAAAGCAATAGCACATAAAGCTGTTTCTATTCCTTTAGTAAATGAAGCACAAGAAGAAAGTATCTTGTGTCTTGTGGGTATCAGAATGTACTTCTCCAGTGAGGTTTTGAAAAGCTGTACATTTCAACCTTCATAGTTAATATACCATTTCATTCTAGTATTCAAAACTGAAGAAAACGGAAGTGAAAAGAGTTCAGAGAAGTCAAAATGGAATTTTTTTTACTCACTTGTGCATAGACAGTGGAAATACATAGTTTAAATATGAAGCTGATCATGCACTTTTGTACCTTTCCTGTATTTTTCATTATATGATACTGTAAATCCATGCAATATGTACCAAATAGGTTGTATAGAGAAAGACTGATGCCAGTGCCTACGCACACCTTAATTGTGAGCATACTCTTATATTCATACTATACTAAATGAGGTGTCTTCTATTTAAAGTAATGTACTTGGATAAGCGTTTGCAGAAAAAGAGACCTAAGAAGTGTAGTCTAAAGGCTGAATTAGTCTGCTGAAACTTTTAAAAAGTCCTCTGAAAAGTATATTTTTATGAGTATAAGAATTGAATTTGTTCCAAAGATATCCAAAATACTGTCACCAAGTGAAAAACATCTAAAGAAACACTAGGAGATGATATCCCCTGAGCTAGCTGCTAAAACCGTAGCATCCATCATCCAATTTCCATCTCCTCATTACTTACATAGTATCCACTCCCCTTTCCTCTATATAAATTGCTTTCTTCTAGTTATGATACAGCAGTGTGACTCAAAACCACAGTGGAAATCTGAGTGCTCTGAGAAATTCATAGGGTCTGGCTAGTCAGCATAACTGGGACTGTATTCAGAAAATTCCCAGTGCATTTAAAGGTGAAAAAAAGGTTAAATCTTTGAATAGGAAAATTTTAAATAGGGGTCTGGTTTTGCATTTGCAAATCATGTTTTTTTAGTCTCCCTTTGCAGTGAATGTTCAAGGATAGTAACAGAACTGCAGTGTCTTCTCAAGAATTTGGAGCTTTGTCAGTTGTCCTGGTTAAAGATTTCATTATTTGCTATTGAGACAGCACATAGCCATGAAGCATTCACTAGTTTAGCATTCTAAGTTAATAAATGGTATCTATTTAAATGGAGGAAACTCACTTGCAAAGATAACTTGGTACACCGTGTGCTGCTTATTGATTGGAAAAAAAAAAATACAGCAATGGCAAATGGATGAATAACTGTTCTTTCCCAGAGGTTAATACCAAAACAAAACAAGTATAACTACCATCTTAACACAGTGCAGTTCAAAACTATATTTCTGCAAATATATTTTCTGGATATATATAACAGTTATTTGTAATTACCAAATAAAATGTGGTAATATTGTATCTTAGTGTATACTTTTTTACACTTTATTATATAATCATCCAATTTATAAACTTGAGTTAAATTGCTTTTTTATGACTTAGCAATAATGAAATTCATTGAATCATAGAATCATTAACTTTAGAAAAGTTAAGCCATCAAGTCATCACCAAGATCATCAAGTTCAAACTTTGACTGAACACTGCCATGCATGCTAAACTATATAATGAATTTCTACGTCTACTCATTTATTAAAAAAAAAGGTCATAATAATTTCCTTTTAAAATTAACAAGCAACACTGCCCTTTTGTTGAAACATGTCATTATATGATTACAAAATAAAGTAGCATATGATGCCATGTAAGGAAGCAATTAAAATTATTTTCAGTACTACCATCAGTCTGATCTCAAAGTTTTTTAGATGTTCTTACCCTATAAATTTTGGAACTAAGCAGTTGCTTAGAAGCACTTGACCTGGAGTGAGCTAAAATATCTGAATAGCACTATTTACCTTAACTTTCTCAGATAACTTAACTATCTCTCAAGCAGGCACAATGGTTATCTATGAACAAAAATTGAAGGTTTTAATTAGAGGGAAGATTGTAACTCTGTGTTCAAACAAACCTCTTTGAAGACCACAGAGTCTAAAAATCTCCTATGTTTTCAGAATCTAGAAAAAAACGGGTTTTTTTTCTTTTGTGTTCCAAACTATATTAGAGTTGAGGTGTTGTGTGTGGTGGAAGGATGTAGGCAGGCACCCTTAATTAAAGGAAAGTCTTCAGCCCTCACAGCTCTACAATTTTTTAAGTGGTAAGAAATCCATATTCCGGAGTAATCTGTGTTTTAGTCTGCCTTTTAGGCTATCTGGCTGAGAGCTAATGGTAATATTTGTGATTGTTCAGAATTACTTGTGCAAAATGCTTCAGAAATGACATGCATATCAGGAATTTCTTCAGTCAGTTCTCATTACACAGTTTCATTTTTCCTTCTGCCCAGGTAATCAGTAGGCATCCATTAGCTGGATTTTGTCTCTTATGATGTAATGATATGGTACAAAGTGCAACCAAATTCCAGTTAATTTTTTTAAAGCTGTGATTAATATTGAGCAAAATCTTAGCTGTGCAAAAGTTTCTGTTACAGTTGAAGTTCCATGCAAATGTCCAAAATAGTCCTAATACTGACAAGTCTAAAGCATGGCATTTCATGGCATCTTGCCTTTTCCTGTTATTTAGCATATATCTAATTTAAGTAGATTACAAGCACAGAAAGAAACATTAATGGAGTTTATTGGTGAATCTAGCTGAATTACATCAGCAAGATTCAGGCATTTTCATATTATATCAAAGCTTTCATAAACAGAACTCATTTTCAGTTCTTCTTAGAAACTTAGGGCACCCAGATATTTTAGCGCAAGGTCTCCCTTGACCTAGAGGTTTTCTAGGAGAGATTATAACTTAGGTGACTCACTTCAGCAATAGATGACCCTGCCTGAGCAGGGAAGGGTGCTCAAAGTCACCTCTAGAGGTACCTCCCAGCCTTAACCATTCTACAGTTCTGTGATTAAAAGTTTCCTGAAGAAAGTACAACAACAAAGTTCCTATTTGATCACCTGTTAGATACCTCAGGGTATCTATGAGTAATCAGTATGCAAGTAAGTACAGGAGAGGAGGATAGTTAATGTGATAGGGTGGGACATGGGGGGACATTTGCTTACACTACCTACTTACTGTTACGTAAGGATTTATTCTGGAAAGAAATCTGCTGCCAATAGTGGTCTTCTAGCAAGAGGACAGCAGTCTTAAAATGTCTGCCCTTCCTTAAAACGTGGGAAAATGTGGAACAGTGTATTTTGTATCCTAAAGAACTGGTTAATGAAGAATTACTATTCTCTTATCTTTACCAATACTGCACAGTTGCTAAATTATCTCCCTGTCTCAAATGGCCTTTCTAGATGTAGAGCTCATTTGCCATTTATCACAATTATTCAACAAATACATAGCATGTTTAAAGTCTGCTCTAGGTAAGTCAGAGAACTGCAAGTTTTTCTTTGTCAGGTACTGCAAAACTTGTGTAGAGGCATAAAAGTATGGTGTGCTGTGATTACTGTAGTGTCTGGACAACTTTCCTTGAGTGATGCCTTGTGCTTGCAAAAAGCATTGATACCTTCTGGTGGAAAAATAGATATGAAGGCCAGAAAAACAGCCAACAATAAAAGTTTCTCTGACGAAGTCTCAACTCTGCTATTAATTCTTTGTTCGCTGTAGGAATTAGTGCAAGTGACACGCGTATATTTTGTTCAGCTTTTCTTGAAGAAGAAATTTTATTTTGTGTAATTCTGTTATTTCAAAAGGCATAGTTAAAACAGTCATCTCCAAATTATATATCTCATAGGTAACTAGCTTTTGTCCTTCATTATAGGCAAGAGAACCAATTTAGTTGCTTGTAATTGTCAAACCATAATTTTATGATGGAAAAATTTCATGTGAATGTCTGCATAGAGTTGAATTTGGGGCAGACAGTTGGAAATATATTGGCTCTATCTGTGTAATCAAAGAAAACAGAGATAAAGGAAAGACTGGAATAAAAGAAAAAGATATATTGCTGCATCAGTTGTTCTTGGAGAAAAGAGAAAAAAAGATCTCAAATCATAAGCATACACAGTCATGAAGAGTATAATGGAGAATTATTTAGTATTTCTCTTCTGTTGCTACCAGCAAGCCTCTGAGAAATACAGGTATAAATATGTGTGTACATCTATTGTTGATCATTTTGAAGGATCACAACTTTCTCTTTTACTCTGTTGTCATTTACTCTGTTCAAGGAATGAAGGTCTGTGTAATGGACCTAATCAGAGACTGCAGGAAGTACTGCGTCTGAGGAATCATCCCGAGAAAGTACTTCGAGCACTATGATTTCCAGTCACAAATGTAATTATGGGAGTGGAAAATGCTAGTTTGTTTGGATTAACCAATTAATTAATGATTTTTTTTTGCTTTTTTAATACCACTGGATCACTGTCAGCCTTGATGTTATTTAGGGAAATTTCTTCATATTCACATACGGTTGTCAATATAATAACATTTTTCTGGGTAACAGCAGTGACTGCTAACAGTGACTGATAACTAATCAGTATCAAGAATCATCTTTCAAGCAGGAATAAATAGTAACAAGCAAAGACCAGAACAATCAGTTTAAAGACATATTCTTTGACACTAGCAGATTGGCAGAATACTGTTAGAAAAAAAGAGGTTGGTATGAAAATCCAAGGACAGAATCTACTTTCTTGGGCAGCACAAGAAAGAAGAATCAGAAAAAATATTCTCTAAAGCAAATCAGAGAGTGTTTACGTTCCTGTGATTCTGGACGGGAACTTGCAAATTTTGCGTTGTTAGGCTTGTGACAGATAACTAGTGTTCCAATAGAGAGATGAATTCCTGTTCTTCCATAATTTTGACAGTTAAAAGTCATTCCTACAAAGTAAAATCAAGTGTGATTCTTGCATATGTCAGTTTCATCCTGCCAACAGCAGTGAATTCACAACTGCACAATCAGAACACTTGAAAGCAACAAGGTTCTCGTTCAACAAGGTACACCTTGAAAACAGCTTGTTTCAAACAGGTGTAACCAGATAGGCACTGTTAACACAGAGTAAGAGAATTGGCATTGGAAGAGCTCATCAAGGAAACAGAATGTTCAAGATGAGACAGCAATATGTAAAAATTTTAAACATATCAATATGAAAAACCAGAAATTTTTACAATGGTTAGAGAACAGAATTAATGAAGAGGTGATGCAAATGTATATAAAGAGCATGCAAATAGCAAAATGCAAATCATATGTGGGAATTAAAGATCGGTTTATTCATGTTGGGAAATCAGTTTGTCTGAATCCACCCAAGGATGGTGAATCCACCCAAGGATTTGCCAAGGATATTCTAGATGCTTAAGATACACAAGAAAAGATGTGGGGATTTTTTTCAGCTTTTCTCTTACACAGTATCTGGAAATTTATAATGATAATGACAAACTTGAATCTAAATTCAATATATCACCTTTCTGTTACTTTTTAAGCATGAATTTCTGTCACACATATTTTGAACTACATTATCTGCTTTTTTATTAAATAAGTGATGTGTTTATTGCACTAGATTTTGTTTGGGTTTTGTTTTGGTTTAATAATTTGTTTTTTTGTTTCAGGTTTTGTTGTTGTCGTTTTAATTTGAGAGTTTTAAGTGTTCCAAATTGCAATTATCAGTGGTCATAAAATAAAGTTATTCTACAGGATGTTTCTTAAGTGTAAGTCAGTTTTTCTGCTTTTGAAAGTCATAGTAAGTCTGCAGTCTCTCAGAATTTATGCTTCTCCATAAATCCAGCCACAGTCAAAAGGAGCACTAGGAATTTAAGGTCTTAAAACCCGAATGGTTTACCACCTGTTCTCCATGAATTGGAGTAGCTTTGGATTCAGAAAAGTTTATTTTCTGTGATTATTATACAGTAAAGCAAATGAAAAGTTCCTGGCACTTTCCTAAGTCTCCCATATTCAGAGGCCATGACAATATCTCACAATTTTAGTTATCAATGGAAGATATGGCTCTGATTTTTCCTTGTAGATTTCAATGGTGTATATCTGGGTTTAATCTGCTCCAAAACTAGCCACATCATAAAAAACCAACCAACCAACCAACCAACCAACCAACCAACCAACCAACCAACCAACCAACCAACCAACTATTTTTAATTAAATGTTAGCTGTTTATTTGAAGCTAGTGGAACTTCTCTTATTTCCAAGGAAAAAAAAATCCAGTTGCTATGGCATGTCATTTTTAAATTGAAATGAAAGTTAGAACTCTTTCTGTTTTGGTAAGAATGATTAGTCTGTTGGGGATTTCTTTATTACATTAACTTCTTCTAGCTGTATATACTGATATATCTACTGAAATAATTTTTTCCTATATGAATTCCATGTTATTATATTGAAAAGTTCGGGTTCAGGAACAGTAAAAAGTTTTAGAGCATTAGGAGCATTAAGAAAACATTTTAAAAAGTATAATCTGTTTTCTTGTTCATAATCATCTCTTCAAATTTCTAAAATCTGAAGTCGTTTTTGGGGGGGGGAACTTTTATATTTGTAATCCTAAAATAATCCTAAATAAATAAAGATACATTAAAAAATACTTGGGAGAACTGCCATATATGTTTTTTTGTGAATTCTATGACTTACTGCCTTACAGAATGCTGAGGATGCGACCCAGAAAGTTCTTTCTTCAATATACTACTTGAGAAAACTTTAATTCAGAAAAAAAAAAAAATTTGAAAACCCACAACGAAACCAACCAACCAAACAAGCCCTCTCCCACATCAAATCATTACGAGACAGAAAACTGTATTAACAAGATACACTTTAAAAAGCATCTCCTGATTTCTAACTTCTTGTGATTTTTTTGAGAAAAGAAACTTGTCATACCATTAAAGGAGGTTATGCTCATGATCTGTTTGGACTTTATGTTTCTGATATAGTGCTACTTCCACCTGTGCAAATACCAATAAAGTTAATTTCCAAACTGAAAGGTCATACCTGATTTGTCATCTGCATTCTATAAATTCATGACACATGCCCAAGGCAAATTTAAGCTTGAAAACAGAATAAAAATAGTGAGGTAGAGAACTGTGAGTTTCTAAAAATACAGAAAAGTTGGATTTCCTAAATCAAAGCATATTGCTGTTTGTCAGATCTGTTCAAGTATCACTTGTCTGTGTTTACTTTTCCAAGTGGAACAGTTTTTTCTTCCTAGTAGGAGGAAATTTCTTTTTTGACATGAAGCCTTGATGAGCTCAGGCCAACAAAGAGAATACTTTCTTATTCTTCCAGGTTGTCATTTGATTATTTGTCCAAGGACAGGTAATCTCTGATACTCTGCTTTTCTTCTGCTTCCTTATTCTAGACTGCTATGTCCCAGAGATGCAATTCCAGTAGTGCAAAGGAGAAGGTTAAGTGTTAGGAACATTCTGATCAGTTCTATAATTTTCCTGTGTATGAAAGCATGGGGTTGGGGTTTTTTTGGTGTGTTTTGGGTTTTTTTAATTTTTTGTTTGTTTGGTTTGGTTTGGTTTGGTTTGGTTTTTTTTTTTAATTTATATAGGTTTGCATCTAACATATGTATGTGGATATGTATATGTGACATACAATCTCATCAGAATTCCATGATAAATCATTATCCCTACAAGATTATTAATTTTTTATTTTAAATCTCTGAACAGCTCTGGAAATATGTGTATTGATTTGCATTTAAGTTGATGACAGTGTAGTTAATTGCTGAGTTACATGCAAATGTGGTTTGCAATATTTTCAATCTGCAGAAGAGTTTGTAATGTGACTACTTGTGTTTATGAGAAACGCAAGATAAAATGCATGTCTTGGAATATTTTTACATCTCTCTGTATTGTAGCATGTCCATAAGCAGTGATTATCATTGCTTTTTTTAGATACTTGCAAAAATAATTCCGTAAGGGAAACAGAAGACGCAAAAGTATAGTTTGATGGGTGCACATACTAATTTAAAATATTAGATTAAATTAAATCAAAGCTTCTTAAAAATTATCCAAACTATAAAAGGACTATAAGAATAGTAATAGAATTCCTAATACTATGGCACATAGAACTGTGGTGATGATTTTTTAATGTTTTCTTAAAAAATGTTTAAAGTTCTTATATAATGGTTCATTCCTGTTCTCCCCCACAGTCAGTTGGTTTACCCCTGGGTTCCTTCCTCCCCTTATCTTGTCTGTTATCCCTGAAACCCCACCTCTCCTTCCAGAATGTACCCCACGTCCTGCCCCTTGGGTTGTCACTCTCTTGTAAACCCTTCCCTTTTTCCTAGAAAGTTCTGTTACATTCGGTTACTGATTTGCTGTTCTGCAATGTACCCACCCCTAGTTGTTCCCCCTTAGCTGGGCAAGCTGTCAATTTCTGTATTAGCTCCTCCTAGGGATTTCTCGATTGGGTCTTGTGCTGTACCCTCCCCTTGCTCCTCCCCCCCATAAAACCTTGTGCACAGAGCCTCTCGGGGCTCTTTCTCTCTGTCCGCCTTTGGAGCTAGATGATATACTCTCAGAGACACAGAGGAGTGTTCTCCCTTCCTTTGCTGCGCTCTTCGGCACTGGTGAACAACCTGCGCCGCCCTCCCTCCAGATCTGTTGGGTTTGCCTTCAGCCCAGAACCACCGCTCTGGATCCTTAGAGCCTGGGGGTGGACCGTATCTTGGCCGGTGCTAGGACCTCCGCTGGGCTAGTGGAATGGGTTCCCAGTGAGGGGGGCTGAACAGTGGCACCGTGTCGTAGAACATAAATGTGCAGGATACTCCAGCATTTGAGAAATCTGTTCTACAAAAAAAGGATAAAAATGGAAGCATACCCATAATCATGAAGCGGATGTCCAGAAGCACAATATTACAATTTCAAAAAATGTAACCACTACATTTTGCTATTTTTTTTCTTTTGAAGAAGGGATTTTCTGAATACAAGAGTTGTCACAAAACACAAACAAACAAACAAACCAAACAAAAAGACAACCCAAAACAAACAACCCCGCCCAGCTATTTGCCTTGTGTTTTCATATTTGTAAGGCTTACTGAGTGCTGAAAGGTAGACCTCAAATGTATCAAAATAACTTAGCTGTCTCTTCCTAGATTTATTGAGTTCATATTCTCCTTCCAATTGAGTCACCATAGTCTGATTTTCAGTCTTATACTTGTTGAATCAGGAAACTCATACTAAGTTTATAATCCACGTCAATTAAACATGTCTCTGTGGAAAAGAACATTTAAAGAAGACAAAGTATATTGTGAAGATAAGAGATGGTCTGCACTTTACTCACTGTTTCTCTATATAAGTGTTAGCGCTGACAAAACATAGCAGGTTGTTTAAAATTTTGTTGATGCAAAAGTATTAAAAAAAGGGGGAAAAATGTATAACAGTTCTTAACAGAAGAATGGAAACAATTGAGAGTGCCCAGATGTTTCAGACAAAAAAGTGCTTTTAAAACAGTGTACTGACCAGTGCTGTTTCATTGCCTAAAGATGTGCCAAAACCATGTTAATGTAATTTGACCAGTTTCTGAATACAATCAGTTATTTAGTTACAAGTCTTGAAAAATAATTTCTGAAATCTACCGGAGACAAGGCACCAACGTGCACTAAGGAGGACTTCTGAGGCAGTCTTGCTTCTGTGTATTGGCTTTCGTGAGATATCTGGTTAATATTTGCTGCCCCCTGTAGTTTACATAGTTTCCATAAAACCATCTGAGGTGACTGAAAATATAAACCAAGCCTTTATTTTGTACTGATTATCTTTTGATTATTTCTTATTTCTGTCATCCTGTATGAATTGTTGTTGTGTTGTGAATTAGGATGATTCTCAATGAATTTCTTGTTCAATTGCTATTTGATAGAATAAAATGAAAAGATATTTAAAGTGCACGGATCCTATTTTAGACATGAATCTATTGAAATAATTATAATTTCCTTTCAAGAAGCAAATCAGGCAAATATTTAATAAAATGCATTTTAAATAATTACAGTGTGTACACATCAGCAACCTTATGGTTCCTTGAAGTCTATTTTTTGAGGAGATGATGAAAAGTGGCAGTTTCAAGGTTTAACAGGCATCTAAGATGCTTGCTGAGTTTAAAACTGTCCCATCACTGACTAATGAGATATCACACTGTGCCTCAGAGTTTAATAACTGGACTTCACAGTTACCAATGTCTTCCTGGTATTGAAGGAAGAGGGATTTAAACAGCCCAGAAAAAGGCTATATGAGAGTGGAGGACTGCTGTGATTTATAAATCAGGGGATTTAACCCAGTAACACTAGAACCAGCTCATTATGATCAACTTCCTAGAGGTGTACTGACCTCCTGGAGGTGTTACAAGCCAATTAGACAAGGGATGCATGTGCTTATTTTTGGTTTAGTTTAAAAGAAGACAACTCTGAATTCTAAAAAACTGGGTCTTGAAGAGGTTTGCGGCACATTGTTCTGTTGACTGTAGACTGCCAGTTACTCTCCACAGGTACCAGATTCTTTATAGGTAAGAGTCACCGAGATTGACACCCAGATTCAAAACCTGCCTTCATTGAGTTCAAACTCAAATTCTCACAAGCAGTCAAGGAGAATTTTTCCTATTTACAAATAGTAAGGTAGGAGCAGATATGAAGAAAGGGCCAGAGGTGTCAGTTTCTGCCACAGATCAGGACTTAATAAGAAATCTTTTTCAGGAAAACCCTGGTGCGCATAGAATCACCTTGAAGCTGCACTTGATCTTCACAGCAGGTGAGGAATGACCTAGGCAATTGGAAGTTGCTCTATATTTGCAAAGTTCATCAATCCCAGGTGCTAGGCCCGAATGGTTCCAAGATAGAGCAATGCATGGGGTATTTTGTTTTAACAGATGCAGGCACTATTGTAAATACCAGAAATTGGTTTACATAGGTGTACACTTGTTAGCATATGTACCCAAGGCAGAAATTTGTCCTCAAAATAAAATTAAGCAAACAAAGTAGAAAGAAGGAAAAAAGTGACTAAAAGCAAAAAGTTGGAAACTTCCAGTGTAATAAATCTCTGTTTTAAACAGAGAAATGTTAACACAAATGGTAGTAAAAGAAACCCCTTCACTTTCTGTGCGTGCATGCCTGGAAATTCCATTGTTACAGTTTAACATGATATATTAAAATAGGATTGTGAAATCAAATTTCAGATACATACTTGAAAAGGCTTACAAAGTTAAAGATTACACTTCTTTAAAATACAAGGATGATTACTGACTCATATCGCTTATGAACAACCACTTTATCAATCCTTTTACATGAACTTCAGAAAAAAGTCATTTTCATAATTTGTTCTTACTTACTGTATAACAGAGGGCACACAATTTCTCTCCACAGTCTATCCTCAAACCATTGCTGTGTCTTTTGCACTGCAAAAACACACCTTTTGGAAAAGCATCTAATATTTATTTTAAAATCTTCTCTATGGGGAATCCACAATATTCTTACAGAAATAATTTTAGTGTCTCATTAGCCTTGCTTGTTAAAATGGGCCTGCTATTTCCCAACTAAATTGTCTGATGGCTTTTAGACTGTTGGATTTGAAAATTGACAATATCAAAGATTTTCACTTACATACATACAAACTGCAGACAAATTTTTAATTCCCCTGTTTAGGCTGCGTAGATTCAGCTCTTTGATTCCTGACAGTAAAAAAAGCTTTCCCCATTCTTGCAGTTTTTCTACAATGTTAAAAATCTCGTGTCTATTTGCACTGCACATCTCTAAATAGACATGTTCATAATTGTGCTTTGTTTATATTCTGTATAGATTATTTCTGACGCTGCTCTGCTATAATTGGTGTTCACCTCAAAGCCCTGTGGTGAGTTACAGAAGTCTCAGAGAATCCTAAACCCAATTCTTATGTTAGAAACTGTCATCATGTGTAAAATTTGCTTTCTTAATGTAAGATAATTTCATTAATTTAGAGCTGTTATCATAATGCTTTCCTAGATACGGAGGCTAGGTAGCCCACTGAAACACTGGCAGTCAGTGGTTTAGTAGAGAAAATTAGGTTTTCTACATATTTTCTTTGAGAACTCTTAAGATGCTTAAGACTGATTATAAGAAACAATATCTATCTGCAGAATTTTGTAAGAGTGGACTTAATTTGGCTTAAATGGGCAAAACATGAACTTCAGATCTAAAGATTTTTTTTTATTTGTATAATGCTTCCAGTAAGTTGGTTTTTTTTAAATGCATGAAAAAGAAATGGCTTTTGGAAGTTTTTTAAGAGTAATTCAGGACCTAAGGAACTAATGGGCAAAAGGCCCATTATTACTATCATTATTACTACTACTACTACTACTACTATTACTGAAGGATGTTCATAAATGTATAAGAATGTACTTGTACTTAGGAATCAAGCAGAACCAAGAAATGTTTAAAAAGTATTTTAAAATTATCTGAAAACAAAAACTTTCACCTAAAAGTAGTTTAATTGTTCCAAACATATTTTAAGAAATCTGTGCTTATTTTTACTAATCAAGTGAAGACCTGAGACTTCCAGGAAGAAGTTTGATATCAACATAATAAACTACTAAGCTCTGCTAAAATTTATTTCCTCACTGAAATATAGGTTCTACAGTACTTGAGACAAAGGATGGAGGTGGAACATGACAGCATTACATAAATATTTTTCAGGGGTTTTTTTTGTTGTTAAATATTTATGGTTTCCAACATTGATCTTCAGAGAAAGAGAATATTACAATACAAGAAACAAATAAATTAGTGAATAAGTCACTCAAGAAGATTCCTGCCACAGAAATACTGGGAAACAAATGGTGGTGAGCTGCTAAGGCCTTATTTATAAAGTGAAGTGTCTGTGTATTTTTTACCAGGGAACAACACTCAACCGACTTGACAAAATATATTTTGCCTCATATGTTTTAGTCCCTCAGAAAGTGTGTTTTTAGTAAGGGAAAAAGACAAATATAGAAGATAAATGTTTTACTTATCAAGAAGTGCACCTTCAGAAAATGATGAATAGTTATTATAAAAAACACTCTAACCCCAGTTAACGACAGTGTAGTGACCATTTTATGAGATTCAGTGGTAAACAAATTTCTTTGACAAAATGTACTATTTCTTCCGCGAGATTCATCTAAAACATAAATCTGATATGAACCTGATATGATTTTCTGATATCTGATATCTGTTCTGATATGAATTTTCTGATAAGGTTTGGAAATGAGAGTGACATGAGCAGTCTTGATTATCAGTATAGAGCTGAGGTGGAAAGGTAATAAGAAACTGAAAGAATTTGACCTTTCTTTCTTTCTCCCTTAACTATTGGATATATCAAAAATACTAATAAATACTAATAAAATATAACAATGACAAAAATAATAATAATATATTATAATTATTTTGTATTTAAATTTCTTTTTATGGATATTTTGTAAAAATAGCATTTTTTTCATGTTGTCTATCATTATTTGCAATGATTTTTAGGTTTCAGTTACAATTAAGTAGGCTAAGTACCTGTAAGAATAGGCTTTTAATTTTTAGTTATTTTTTCAAACTCAAAAAGGAATAAATTTAACATCACATATCTTCAAGTATTTATCTATTTTAAATAGATAAATATTGGCTGCATTTGGAGAATTCTAGGTAGTGGAAAAATATGGAAAAGGTAAAACAAGAATTGAAGAGGAGTTGAAGGTAAATCTGGGTACAGGAAATGGAAGGTGTTGGAGCTCTGTAGTCATATTTCAAGGAAGGTCTCATTAAAATATGTTCACAGTTGTTCTGGAGAAAAAGAGCCCACCTATAAATACTTGTCCATTCACACCCACCCCTCCTTCCTTCCTTCCTTCC
>WAAE01010091.1:0-40684 GCA_013400495.1 Nicator chloris
AAAAGGGAAAAAGCTCCTGAGCTGTCAGAAAAATGACACCCACAAAAATACATAATGAAAAAACTTATTTCTGTCAATTGGAGAAAAAACGGCAGATTTGCATTTTACAAGCAATTATGATTTGACTTCTTTTATGAAAGATCAAAAAGACAGTGATTAATTTAACTAATGTCTCTTATTTTTTTAATTAGTTAGGAAAAAAATATGAGGCATTGTGATGTGAAGAGGATTTGGTAGATTAGAAAATTAATACAAACCGTATTTATAATTTTTTTACTCCAGTCTAGAAAAAAGTGTCCCTTATACAAAAATTGTGGGAACTACAGCTGATGACTTTCCCCTAAAATACGTGAAAGGATGGGGCCTGGAAACAGATGATACAAGCAAAGCATTGGATTAGAAGTTTTCCCTGACTGTGAGGTAGGAAACACAGACCACAATGAACTTTGGGATCGATTGAAGAGCCAGTCCCTGCTAAAGTTTAGGGCTGAAAATGACACCCAACCTATTTCTGCTGTGATGGTGAGTGCTTTTCAGCCATCACTGATGTTTGTTGTGTCTGCATCGTGATGAAAGTCCCGCTGAAAGTTCTTAAATGGGTTACAGGGAGATAAACCCGTGTTTGAATCTGCAGCGTTTTAACCGTTCTGCAATAAAAATGCTGGCACAAACCTTCTTATCTCAAGTGAACGTGTGAGATAAGCTGATCTGCAAGGGAAGCCAGGTCTTTCTGCACGGGGCTTTAGCTGGGAGTGTTGAGTTCTAATGTCTTGCCCTCTGCTTGGGGCCCTTCAGGTTTAATGTCAGCTCTAGGAGAGGCTTGAGCTTGCCTCCATCAGTTCAGAGATGAAGGCAGACTCCAGCTGAGCATGTTCCTTGTCGTTGTCAATTCTCCCCACTCTCAAACTCAGATCTTGTGCATTTTTTGATTGTAGGTGTATTCTGAAAAATCTCTGAACAGTATATATGAAGTGGAGGATTTTTTTTTTCCCAGCAAGGCTTATCTTGCTATAAATCCATTACTTGAATCATTATGGAAGGTGAGGAGGAGGGACACAGTTTCTTTTTAAAGATTTTATGTTTTCTTACTATATATTTAATGTATTTTTTGATGTTTGCCTGCGTTATGTGTTAAAATATTTGCCTGTGAGTTATATGGCATCTCATGCCATTATATTTTAGATCAGGTTTTTATTAGGTGACAGCATAAATAAGCAATTTAGGCAACTCTTAATTTCTGCTGGATTAGTACAGTGAAGTTCAGAGTGCAGAAGTTGTGTTATGGCCAATACATATTAAAAGAATAAAGTAGAAAATTAAAATAGTCAACGTTTATTCATAACTTGTTCTGTGGGAGCTGTTCACTCTCCAAATACAATATGCTAAATGTATCAGAATCTAAACATTGCAGGAAAATACAGAGCTGTTTCTAGCTCTGTGGCTGCCATGGTTTAGATCCAGGAAAACACTCAAGAAAAGATTTAGTGTTCATCTTGAGCTAATAAAAAGTTGTTTACATCCAGCTCTACCCTCTGTTTCTTCCTGTGGATTCTTGTGATTTCTGTAGAATTCAATCTTATGGTCCTGCAGTCCCTTGACTGAACAGATTGGTTTGCTGATATGATATAAAAATAAACTGGAGAAATAAACTTTTTGCATTTGGTTTTATCTTGAATCACTTGGCTGAACTGACCTGGCACTGCCTCCCAAATAGTGGGAGAGAGAAAGATGTGGGAATTTGTATCCAGAGCAGGATCGAGGACACAGCTGCACCTTTCAAGAGTAGCCTGCAGTTGGAAGAGCTTTAGAAGAGTTGGGCAAATTTTAGCTCAACAAGTCTCTGGGAAGCAGCTTTTCTGCATCCCAGGTTTCTGAAAGCATTCTCTGTCTTTGAAAGATCATGGAGTTGATGTCACAGAGCCTTTGATGACTGGGAAAAGATGAGTTCTGCACCCAGCCTCAGGAAGAGCACAGAAGGGACAGTAGCTTATGGGAAGGGATCATCTCTTCTGCTCAGCATTCATAAGACCATGCCAGGAAAATACTTTTGGTTTTGCCATCCCTCTCCCCTGGAGGAACACTGAGTGAGTGGAGGAAGTGCAGCAGAGACTGCCAAGATGACAAGGGGCCTGCAGGAGTTGCCCTGTGAGGAGAGGGACCTCTCAGCCCCCCAGCACCTCTGAGGAGCTTGTTGAGAAGTTGAAACCAGGCTCTTGATGTGGTGCACTGCGGGAGGCTCAGATTAAAAAGGGAGAGTTTCAGACTGGATGTAAGGGGAATCCTGCCTGCCATGAGGACAGTCTGACAGCCTGAGAGATTGCCCATCCTCATAGACTGCCTTGTTGCCTTGAAAAGGCTGACCTGAAACAGAGACTGGACAAAGCTAGAGAATAAAGTAGATATTTATTAAAAGAACATGAGTCTGACTAGGGCTGCACCCCGACAGACCCAAAATGACCACAAAATGGCTGCTCAGGTCCCGAGGGTTTACATTTTTATAAGTTTTGGTCCATTTGCATATTGGGGTCTAATTGTCCAATTACAGCTTCAGGGTTTGAAGTCCCATCCTTCTTGTTCCTCCCTTCAGTCCACTGTTGTTTATGCTTTTGGGCCTGAAAGTTGTCCTTGGTCTCCAACGGGAAAAGATTTGTTTTGTCTCCCTACTCTGTGAAGAGAGCTCACTAGCACTTAATATGAGACTTAGAACTACACTCTTAAACAGTATAGAATCTGAAATCGTGAAAGCTAAAACTTAAGGCATCATCCTAGGGAAACATCCAGGGACATGAATTCAAAACTGGACCACTGGAAGGGTTGTGATCAGTGTCACAAAGTCCAGAAGAGGTCCAGTCACTAGTGGTGTGCCCCAGTCATCAGTAATGAGGCCAATGTTGTCTAATGTCCTCAACCACAACCTGGATGATAGGACAGAGTATCTTGCTGTACCCTTATTTGATGATAAACTTAATTGAATGTCCTTTTAAGCCCATTCCCACTTCATTTATGATTACGCCCAAAAAACATCTTTAAAATACCTTGGAGGTTCTTTAAGGTACTGTTGTTGCAAGATGTAATCCATGTGAAAAGGTGCTGAACACTCCAAAATCCATCAGCCAGAGCAGGTAATTCATAACACATGGTGTGATTTTGCTAACATTCTGTAATGGGCTTGTACTCTTTTAAAACAGTCCCAGAGAATTTGCAAGTGGGATGTAATTAGAGTTCTTTATTAGTGTGTTGTAGTGTGTCATTCCAGTGAGAACACTCCAGTGACTCTGAGTAGAACTGCCCTTGGAAAACTGGCACTTACACTCCTGAGGCTTTTAATTAGCCTTTGAAACAATGATTTGGCTTAAAATTTTATGGTCAGTTTTTCTAATTAAATGCATCATATTTTCATTTAATGCTACTTAATGTTTTACCAAGTGCAGTTTCATCAGAATAAGGTGCTTATAGCCCAAATGTTCAGGCATAGAGTTCTACTGCAGATAAAGATGGTAACAAGTAGATATTTTGGTTATGGTTTTTGTATAGATAAAAACTGAGATTCTGAAGTGATTTTTTATAATCCGAATTCCTACAAATGTTTATATTGCTTATGTACTTTTAAAACTTTTCTCTGTTTGGGTAATGGAAATTGTTACAGTTCAATATGGCCAGTGTTACTCTCAGGTTCTCACTAAGGGTTTTATTTTGCTTGGTGCAGTAGATAATGCAAACAGTTCAGGGCTAGAATTACTAATTTAGAGGTATTGCCATTAGAAATAAAACAAAAGGCATGGGATATTTTTCTTGGTCTCAAATCTAGCAGGAGCTGGTCCAACTCAAGTTTGTCTTGATTGTACCACACTAAAAGTCTGTCAGGCAAGGACCTATTTACAGTGTAGGAGATATTGCACTTTTCTGGCTTATAAACAAAAAGAGAAAAATACAACATATTCACAGAAAGCTTTTGGGCTTGGGTTGTATTTATTTGGTTTTGTTTAGGGTTTTTGTTTTGTTTGTTTGTGGGGGTTTTTTTGTTTTGTTTTGTTTTGTTTTGTTTTGTTTTTTCTTGAGGGCAATGTGTGAATTTATTACTGAAATTCTTTGGACTTTCTTTGGCTGTGAGAAGTTCCTGCAGACAGGCTCTTATGAGAAATTTATAAACGATTTGATTTTCATGTACACAGTGAGGATAATGGTAGTAAAAAGAAAAAAAAAACAATCAAAGGTAGCTGTAGGATTCTGGAATTCAGGAATAGAAACCAACCCCAGGTATATAACACTGCAGAGCATATTGTAGAGGCACTAATGGGGATCACGACTGAGAGGAAAAAATACCTCAGGGTTTAACATCTGAATCTTGCATTGTTTTAGATGCTTTGTGTGCCCACAGCTGTTGACTGCTGCTGAAAGAAGCAGGAGGGAAAAGAAGAATTGAAACACCCGTTCATCAGCAGGTATTTTCATGTAAATACCCAGTTGCAGACAGTTTATTTCAGAATTAGCTCGTTGGAATTTTAATTAGCTGAGGTTCTATATGAAGCTTTAATTAGTGTACAGAAAACTGTAACTGCTCAGAACACACTTATATAGTGATGACAACTGGGTGTGTGGGGTGGGAAGAGTCTCTGTTTCCAATACAGCTAGACAGTTTGGAAAAGATGCTCTGAAAGCCAGGAACCAAGCAGACTAACTGAATGGATTTGCAAAAGCAGACAAACCAAACAGGGGAAAAGACATCCATTTTAGCATGTTCTGCTGTGGACAACTCTTTGTGGTAAAAATGCTGCAGAGAGGGTAATGAATTTTGGATTTGAAACTCTCATACGGCTGGATTATGTCTTGGCTTGTCTCTTTGTTCTGTTTCCCTTTGGAGGCCTGCTGGCTCTCAGAATCAATGGTTGCCCAGAGGGCAATGAAATAGGAGAATTTTAATGGTCCTGCACCTTGATGATTTGCATTATAATGTTGCTGCTGTGTTTAAAAGGCTGAAATATTTTCAGTGTAAAAGTCTTGGGTTTGGTAAGCCAAGAGTGCTTTGAGTGGGGACCTATCACAATTTATAAAATGCAGCCTTAGTCAGGGGGCTGTGCTTACTTTCTAAATATTAAGAACCAGAGATTTTATATTCTATTATGAAACTGATCTGCAGATTCCATCAGAGATACAGTAGGTTTTGTCTTCTATCCTATCCTTGGCTTGATTTATTAAAGAAAAAAAATCATAAACCCTTCTGTTTGTTGAACAGAAAACAAATGGATGCAGGTCTCCAGCTATCTGAGCTGGGTCAATAGGGATATTTTCTGCCTGTCTAAATCATAGTGAGATCTTTTATGTTCACTTTGTGTGTCATAAGACTATCATTTATAAGATAAGAGCCTCATCCTGTTCCTGCTGAAGTCAATGGGTGTTTCTGCAATTGCTTTTCCACAGTAGTAGGATTGATGACTGGAACTGAGCAGCTGCTGAAAGGTTAGTTTTAAAGCAGAATTGTGGTCAGAAAAGCAAAGTGACCCTGTCAAGCTGACATGCTGAGAGCACTACATTTATTTTTTTCTCAGTGACATCCAGACCAAATCTGCTCAGTTTACAAGTCAGACATTTTTTATTGACTTCCAGAACTGCAAAGTCAGCCTCAGTCTGGAGAATCAAAACTGTTACTTCTGCTTCAGTGTGCAGAAACATTCAACATTTAGAGCTGGGTTGACATGGCACTGATGCATGGCTGAATCCAGCCTGCCCTCCTATGCCTGTCCTAGCTCTGGAGGGTGAAAGCTGCTACAGGAAAATGTATTTATTAGGACCAGGAAACAGACACAGTTTGCAGAGATGAGGAGACATATTGGGGAAGTAAGGGCCATTTTTATGTCTTGCTTCTCGTTGTATCTACACTTTAGTCCCCGACCTCATGCCATGATTTAATGTTTTCACTTTGTTTTAGGCTGGAGCTGCAGCCTAAACTGTCTTCATTGCAAAATATGCTTTCCAGAAGTGTTTGCTTTTCATGACAAAGCTCATTTCAAGGTCAGTTTAAAACTTCAGAAGCCAAATCTGAAAGAGGTGACTCCTTCCAGATCATGCAATTCCTTTTTTACTCTCAAAGGTTCACCAAGATCAGGAATATGGATTGCAGAGGTAATTCAGTTTATTATTTAAGAGATTTTAACATCATATAACTGCAGGTGGGGTTTCAGAAGATGCTGGTTTGTCAAATCCATGCTTTGATCTGACCCTGACCTCAGAACCTTGATGTAGCTTGCTGGTTTCTGTAGTGCTTTATACCACACATGCTGTGTTGGATAATGTTTGATGGAAGTCTGCTGTCTGAAACTGTAGCTATTTTTAAAGGCAGTCAAGTATTAATGACTCTTCTGTAAGTGTGAGCATACATTACCCTCCTCAAACCCAAATGAACTCCTTGGATGTTCAAAAGCTCATCAGGTTTTTACTGCTGGAGATTTTTGTCATGCCTTCTAACAGTTTAGGGTTTTTTATCCCACAAATTCAATGAAAGGTCCCAAAAATTTTACTGTTTGCTTTCATCTCTAGAGTTCGTCCTTTCTTCTGTTGTTTGCAGAACTGTTTAGTGAGTTTGTTAATCTGCAGGTGAGACTTTTTCTTTTTTTTTTTGAAAGGAGAGT
Organism: Nicator chloris; assembly: GCA_013400495.1. Classification (NCBI taxonomy): domain Eukaryota; kingdom Metazoa; phylum Chordata; class Aves; order Passeriformes; family Pycnonotidae; genus Nicator; species Nicator chloris. The sequence continues at coordinate 6,627 of WAAE01010091.1, forward strand.
CTGGCTTCATAGGGGAGGAGCTGCTTGTTGATCTCTTCCTTCATCCTTGGTCACTGATAAGCCTGGGAAGGGCAGGGGAAGATTGCTCCTCTCCAGAGAATGACTGAGCATGCACAGGTGAGGAATGCTTTAGTGAGATGCTGGAGAGGCCAAAGAATGGGATAGAGGATGTGAGAGGCAGGTAGGAGGCTGGAGAGTAAGAAGCTGAAGAGGAGTAGGAAACTTCTGTGCAAGGAGCTGCTGCAGTGTCTTGGGGATGTCAGAAATTGTGAAGATCTGGAGGTTTGTTCCAGCCAGCACTTCTGCAGGATAAAGGATTATGGAAAACTTTCAGCCTTCAGGAGCACTCTAGGGTTACAGGTTGGTTTCAAACCTTTGTTCAGTGTCTTGCCTAGCAAATCCAAAATTACTCTTTTTGAGGCTTTTATTTTTGACTTTTTAGTTTTCCTATTTTTTTTTGTACTTTCAAGTGCCAGTGTCAGGCATTGGAACTGTTTGGTACCTGTCAAAGTGCTCACTTTTTAAAAAAGTGAAGAGATTTGCTCTTACTTTTTAAATTATGTAAGATGTGATCATCACTCACATGGATCCAGCTTTCTCTTTGTCTCAAATTGCATAGGTTCTTTAGGAACTGGGATCTCTTTCCAGTTATGTAAAAAAGCCTGAGTGAAGGAAAGGAAAACTGAACTGTGTGTGCATAGGGATCAATGTATTGAATCCAAGAAAACATTACTATTTTGCTATGTGTGCATAGCTCAGATTTCTTCATGCCAGCAATTAAACTTATTTTCTGGAAAAGTCCGGGTCTTAAAAAAAACAAAAAATAAAAACAACCCAGCAGGGAAAAAAAAAAAATCCTCTTACATCCCCTATTTGGGAAAACAAACAGACCAACCCACTGGAATGTATGGAAGTACTCAAGTTAATGACATACAAGCCTTAGCCCTGCTTCTGTGCAGTAGTAGAAAATCCAATGATTGCTCTTGTTGCCAAAAGAACCCCTGAACTTTTCACAAAACAGCTCATGATTTAGGGGCAGCCTGATAGCCGAAGGTGCTTGTTGACTCAGACTTTGTCAGAGAAAGATAATGTGTAGTTACTCAGGTGTCAGTAAAAACATCAACTGTGAGGTGTGTTGTACAAAACTGATGTGCATCCTGGGTGCTCTTGCAGCAGTGCACAAGCCATAATAAGCTGTTTTTCATATCAGAAAATTTAAAAAAAAAAAGCAAAAAATATTTGGAGTTGTTCTGGAAAAGGCCTTTTAGCACTTCATAATGACTCATCCCCTTGTCTGTGCTGTTAATCCAACTGTGTTTGCCTCCAAGATCTTCTGAATAGTACCATGAGGACAATATGGGCTCTTGAGCTTCTTGCTAAAATAATGTGTTTATGAGCAGGGACGTGACTTTGGTAAAGCTGAAATATCATCATAGTTTAGGAGTGAGGACAGACACTCTCAAATTTCTCCTAAGGAAGAAAATTAAACCTAAGAAGTCAGAGCTATTTTGCTTTTCCATGGATGTCATATCTCTCTTCCTTTCTCATAATACATACATGTACAGAGCTTGGATTTGTGATTGTGGTGTTGCTCATGTTGGAAAGAAATGCACAGAAATTGTGTTTATTTCCAATTTGTGCATTACGACAGCAATATGCTTTTTTTATACAGTAAAGAAATTAGTTTACCCAATTTGTATTTTACACCTTCTTTTAAGTCTTGTCTACCTTCCAAACTCAGCTGAATATCATTAATATACTAGAGTTTTAGATGTGGATGAAAATAACTCCATGGACAAACACTTGTTGTAGAAACAAATACTTTATAGGAGTGTCCCACTTTCCTACTGGACAAACATACAAACCACAACTTGCCCAAAGTCAACTGATATTTTTCTTCTTATTCTCTGTGGTGTCAAAGTGGCCTCCATTTCTGCCAAGTTCAATTGGCTTTGCAGTTGTTCAGGATCTGTCCTGTGAGAGCTTTTGTAATGTCAGGGCATCCAAAAGCAGAAAGGGTCCTTTGGTTTGCACAGCCCCATCTACATCCACTTTATAAACCATGGCACAGTCCCGCCAGTTTGGCAATGCTTACCTGTCCCATGAGCTCCCCTGACTTCTGTTAGTCAAAGAGAAAGGCTTTCTGCCTTGGTTTGGGGATGGCCAGAAATGGAGCTCTCAGCATGTGTGTGATTAGCTGGCCCAAAGACACAATCTTTAGAATTAAATAACAATAATGATGCATTCACTGCTGCCTGAACCTGACTGTCCTCACTTGCAGCGGTGGATCCCCGGGAGGATTTTGGGACCATCTCCATTAGCATGTCACTGTTGAAGGGGTCTCGGGATGCCCTGTCCGTTCCCGAGATCAGTTCATGCCAGAGTTAGAAAGGAGTAGAAAGAGACTTCCAGCTTCTTGTTCAGGTGTTTATTATTTCTTATCTTTTAGTTGAGCACTCTTCAGTGACAAGGTCTTTCCCCTTCAAGAACACAGCTGGAAAGCCCTGAGGGAGTGACCCCCAAGGCCTTATGAAGCCATTTGACCCAATCCAAATCCCAAACGTATGATATTTACAATTCTGTACCAATTATCCTTATTTACGTCTCTAAATGACACCTCTACCTCAAACCATTCCATCCAATCACCCTGTGCCACCACACAGCAGAAGATGGAGTCTGTGAAGAAGAAGGGAGAAGCTCAGGCACCACCCAAGATCCTCCATCTTGTCCCTTTTCCAGCCTCCATCCTAAAAACCCAAACTACATTTCCACACCCTGTGATAAACTAAACTAACATTTTATCAAACCTACAACTCTTCTCTGAGTGTTGAAAGTCCTTTCCATGGGCAAAGGGCAAAGGCAGTGTTTGTTCTCCTGGGGTCCCAGCAAGGGTCCCAGACCCCCCAAGATGTACCTGGGGTGTTCATGGGGGTCTCTGCCATGCCCTGGGCTCCAACAAAGGGGAGTGCATCTTGAAGCAGGTTTCAGATCCTTTTTCACCCCTCCAGACCCCCCGTACCCCCTGACATGGGGCAGGCTCCTGGAGCCCGCGGAGTCCTGCGCGTTCCGGCTGATGCGCTCCAGCTGCGGAGACACATCTGGGGCTGGGGAAATGTCCCTGCCTTCACCTCCTCCCCTCCCTCAACCCTCTCCTGGCATCAGGCACCCTGCAGAGCCTTTCCTAATGGGGAAGATCCGTGCTGCCTCCTGCTCGTGTAAACAAAGCCTTTGTTAAAGGTCAGCTTAGTCCACGCTGGTTTCTGTCTGTGGAAGTGTTTGCATGGTGTGCCGTAGCATGATGAGGATCTAACAAGTCTTTAGTAAAACAGGTTTGGTTTTTGGGTTTTTTTTTAAGTTTGTGGTTCTTCTGAGCGCGATCTTGCTATTCAAAGCTCTTTAACGGTGTTTATATCTCTTTAAAATAGCCTCCAAAATAAGAATATTTTTGTTTAAGAATGCTGTTATTTTTAAGGAGTACCCCGCGGTACCAGTTCAAATGTGATGTGGAAGTAAAGGATAGTCGGTTTAAATCATAGAACTGATTCAGTTGGAAGGGACTTTAAAGATCAGCTAGTCCAGCCCCACTGCAATGAGCAGGGGAATCATTTACTAGGTCAGATTGCTCAGAACTTTCTCCAATCTGACCTTGAAGGTTTCCAGGGATGAGTAATCTACTGCCCCTCTGGGCAACGTGTTCCAGTGTTTCTGCACTCTCATTGTAAAATACTTATTCCTTGTACTGGGTTCAAATATTTCCAAAACTAAAAAAAATCCCTTTTAGTTTAGATCCACCACTTGTCCTACAGAAAAATCTGTCTCCATCTTATAAACCCCCTTTAAATATTGGAAGGTTGTAATAAGGCATAAATTGTACTATATTTGGGTACAGGTAGGCCACAGAAATAATCTGTAAATATATTTCAAGTGTTCTCTGTGAGTTACCCAGGAATATTAATATTATGTTTATTTTTCTAGGTGTTGTTTAACATATTCCTTAGTTACTAATGGACTACAAAGTATTTTATCATCTTGTTGTGATACTAACCCACCATTCTGCTTCTCTCCAACATACTAGAAAAATCTTTTGCCTTTTCTGCTTCATTAAAAATATTTTCACAAAGGGATTTCCATATAAGAATTCTTCTAGTTGCTCATAAATTCTACATTTGTCAGCCAAGTTATAGCAGCATAAACTTAGATATTAAGAGGTCTGCAATCTGTGGCTCCAACTCAGGCTCTTGGTTAGTCTGAGGCAATTAATTTAGAGCCAAGGTGCTGCAGATGTGGGGATTTACATATTTGTCTGGATTTTTGTTTGCTCCAGCTTCTTGCAGTCTCCTTTAAAGACTAATTCTGGCATTTTCCTTAAAAACAGACAACAGAGTATTGTTATGAGAGAAAAAGAAACCCAGCCTAAACCACTACTGACACACTGTCACAGGAAACTTTGATGAGAAATTCTTTTATTTACAAATGCATGCTTAAGAAATGCAACTTGACTTTGGAGTTACTAAAAGTAGAGGAACAACTGTCCAAAGCTAGAGAGAGTTGCTGCACTGAGCAGGAACTGAGCAGGCTCCCTTATCTGCACTTCTTGCACTGAGATGTGCATTTTGTGTTCATGTTACTGCTTCTTAGAAGTGCATTTTGTGTCAGGTTAATCATTCCCTTAGATGTACACTTTACAGTCTTGGGAAACGCCTGTGGAGGACAGAACTCAAAATACTCACCAGAGATCTAATTTAGAGTAACAATACCTTATTGTCAGGAGGTATTTAGAAAAAAATCTGGCTAGCAAGTAGTCTATCCTCTCAAACTTTAGCAAAAAATGTTTGCCCTTCAGTGTGTTTAGTTCCTGGTTTTGAAGAAATGCTACAAACTGAGAGCCTATTCTGTTTACGGCTGGCATTTTTTCTGCAATTAACAAAATTGCTCCTGCCTCCTTTTAAATACAACTTGGCCATCTCCTCTGTATTGTTCTTTCATGAAGAGTATTCTTGACTTCATTGACATTCAATAATGTTGAGGTATGCTGCTAATTATTCCCAGCATGAATAACTGCTTGTAATTGCAATTTATCGTCAATGCGTAAGATTGGTTAACGATTTTTAAAAATATTTTATTTTTTTTCTCCTCAAGTTTTGAAGGTTTTATTGTTTCTAAAACTGCTGAATAACCTGCTGGCTTGAAAATAATAGTTAATGCATACCACCTACTGGTAATAATTACATCAAAGCTTTTTGCCCCTTCTAGTGTGCCAGTGCTGCAGAGCTTTATGAATTCTTTCCAGCCAAAGAGCTGATTTTTTTTCTTGAGTGCATCAATGTTATGAGGAGGCTTCTAGCAGATGACTGACTTTCCTGTGTACCAAAGAGGTCTGTGTATTCCACCTGCTCCCCTGGGAAATTCCTAGACACTGTAAGCACATTCCCAGGTGAATATGGTTCATACATAACCAAATTCCTGATGTGGTGTGGGCAATAAAGAGCCCTGAAACAGTTTTGCTGAAGCCAGAGCAAAAAGCAGATGGAAAAGTTGACTTCTCTAAATCTGATGGTGGCAATTTACTTATTTTCCAGATAAATGCCTGGCTATGGGCTTTCTCACAGGCCTCTGCTAGATGTGGTTTGGTTTGAGCTAATTCCTGGAGCAGTTATTTAAAACTTGCCTCTCTCACACTGTAGCTCTCCATTTCTCCTGGGATTGACTCCAGTTTGGTGGGTGGCTCCACTGCTCTGTAGTTCTGTGCCTGGAACTGATTGCTTTTAAGGCTGGGAGTCATAATTTCTGCCTTGGAAAGAACTCTTTTGTATAGTGGCAGAATATTGAATTTTATTCCCCTGTTTCCCCATGTTTCTGAGTAGAGAATGTGTCCTGAATGGAAGTGGCAACAAATACAATAATATTTTTCTGTTAATAAAGATTAGCTTTGTGTGTTTTAAATTGTAGACACTGAAATAAAATTCCTTGGCTCTTCATGATACTTATTACAACGCTCATGGACTTTGAAGAGATCTTTCAAAGACTAACCAAAAGTGTAATTCTGGACATTATTACAAAGAGCAGTCTCTATTTGCTCACTTGTGGAGGAGGAGAAAGCAAAAAAAAGAAGGTATTTGGGTAGGACTTGATTCATCACTAACCCCCCAAGTAATCTTATTATATTTTTAGGACTTGCTGCTAACTACTGGATCTTAATACTGCTAATTGAATTTGTGGCACAGGCTTTCAAAGAGCTTTAATTCCCATTATATTGTCTGTGCTTGATATTGTGTGTGAAGATTCACTGAAATGTGCAAAGCAGCAAGGCACATAAAAAAGGGAAATCATGGCATGAACTCAGAGTGACCAGACAGATTCAGAAAACAATTATGAAAAGGAAAGTTATGTTGTTTCTGGCCTGTGACTTCTTATCTGCACTGTGACCTTCAAAGTGGCATTTGTGAGGAGCAGCTGCTTTCCCCACTGCAATTTCTCTGTGCATTGATCAGAAAAAGAAGGGGTGGGATTTGCAGAGCAACCCCTGTGAAGTTTGAGCACGTGTCTCTGGTTACTTTAGCATGGAGATTTTCTCATCTTTTTTTTTTTTTTTCACACTACAATAAAGTATTTATTCTTGGATTAACTGTTCCTTTGGTGGAGAGAGGTGTTTGGAGGATGGACCTGTGTGAGCCCTGAAAATATTTAGCATCTGAAGCTGTGTAAAATGCTGAGAAGTAATTCCTGCCTAGAAAACCAACAGCTGTCTTGTTCAGTGCAGATTTGAGTCACTTAAAACTGGTGGAATGACATAATTTTTTTTTTTAAGTGAAACATCTTGAGACTGCAAGGAGTGCGAGTTGTGGCTCTTTCTTTTTTCTGTTTTTTTTACACTTTGGCAGCATACAGTAGAACTTTCTTCCAGAGGGTAGCTGCCTGAAGCAATTCTAAGTAAAGCAGGATAAAAACTCTGTGTCTGCCTTGCTTCCAGAGCTGGCACAACAGTGTGTGGGCAGAGGGAAAGAAGTGGTGTCAGGAGGATGAGAAACTGATGAGCTGAGCACGGTGCACCCTTCCTGTGAACTGGAGTTCCAAGCCAGCACAGAGCTGATCCTGTCCATCTCATGGGCCAGACGTGTTCCTGAATGACCCTGACACAAAAGCCATGCCAAAATTGCCTTTCTTTTTCTCTTTTCCTTCCTGTTCCAGCTGCAATTAGATGGATGAAGGAAAATGGCACGCGAAGTGATTTATTTAGGGGCATGAACAGCCAAGATTTTTAAGCTGATTTATTATCATCTTAGAAAAGCCAAAACATTGAAACCCACACTATTTTTAGACAGGTCTGTAGGTTTGTCTACTATTTTAATCTAATTCTGTTTGGGTTTTTGTTTGTTTGTTTGTTTTTTGTGTATTTTTTGTTTGTTTTTTGTTTTTTATTTTGTTTTTTTTAAGAAAAGAGGGCCTGTGTTTTCCCAGGAATTATATTTATGCTGATATATATCTGGTATCTGTAGAGGCCAAATGCAGAGAAATGAAGCAACTTGTAGTGGCTGTATTCATGTAAGTTCTGTAAGAGTTCAGTAAGGAATAACGCTCAGGTAAAAACTGGGTTAAAAGTTAAGTAGTCTGTACTCAGTGTTTTAAGGGGACAAAGTAATTCCCATTTTTCAGTTGCAATAAGAGATTCAGCAGAATGTCAGGTTGCTGAGGCTCAGCTTGACTAGGAAAAAAAGTTTACTAATTTAAAGACAAAGCCAAAAGTGAACAACAACAACAAAAAAAAGAGTGCATTCCTATTGTCACTTCAAGTTATTAGTGTCGTGGAAAAAGTTGGTCTGTGGTTCAGCTGCAAAATTCTGGGAATAGACAAGGGCTTGTTGCAACCTTTTCCTGTGGTTGTCATCATCTGCTTTTCCCACCAACCCTTCATGGGAAGCATTGCTGGCTTATCTCCAGCAGGAATTCCCATGGCCTGCTCCTATGGCTATCCCCTTCAAAAGCTTTCTATTTTGGTTGGGAACATCCATTGTATATGGTTTAATTTCATCAAACTTTGTTTTTCGTATTTAAAAAAAAAAAAGAAGTGCATTATCTATTTTTTTTCATCAAAAATGCACTCAAGGAAAAGAAAAAAAAAGCCTTTTGCTGCGTCTGGTGTCCTGCTGTTACTCCCCAGTGTTAATGTCTGACTTAAAGATTAATTAAAATAAATATCAAGTGCTACTGAAATAATTAATAAATTATACAATTTACATTCGATTGTAAGTGGAAGAATGTCTTTCACTTCCCTTTAAAAAATCAGCATGGTTCCAGCAAGGAAGGAAGCATGTTAATTACAATGCCTCCACGAGGCTTTACAATTCATGGATGAGAGTTGATCAGAAGATGCAGAGGAGGCAAAGGAAGTATTTTAATGTTTGATACTTCAGTGCTTCTAATCCCAAAGGTTGCTATTAAAATACATAAGAAAATCTGTTGTGCCTTTCCAGCAGTTTGATATTTCCTGAACTTTTCTCTTCAGAAGAGTTAGAGACGTTTAGGATTCAATGCTGGTTCCATGTAACTTCTGGCATTGCAGTAACAGTGGAGTTTGTCCTAATTTATCATGTGAAATCAGAATTAGCTTCTTTAGCTTTTTACAAAATATCCAAAAGTTCCATAGTTTTTGTTTTTGTGATTTTTTTTTTAACATCTATGTCATGAGCAGCATTTACACACATTTTCCTGGCACACAATGATAAGAGCAAAAGATTGAAGCAGCAAATATAATGGAGCTAAGGCACAGGCAAAATGTCTGGTGTAGTTTATAAAATAATTTGAAGATGTCAATGCATCTTTGAATGTATTTGTCAATTTGGAAAGTAATAGCATCTATTAATAGAGCAGTGGCAAGAGGAGGAAGAATAGACAGGTGTCTTCTACAGGGCTGGCTATCAAGTTATCTATTTCTATGAATTATAAAATCATTTTAGAAATACAGTCAAAAACCAGCTGTGCAGGGTCAGATTGAACAGATTTTGGAAGAGGAGGAACTGCAATTCAGATCTGTAGGAAGTTGAATGGGAGCAAAATTTCTTCTGAAGTGGAAGCCTTTGCTGTTTCCAGTTGAACTTAAATCCGTCTTCAATAGCATGGCAGCTCCACAGCCCTCATTAAAATGTTTCCACTTAATTTTTTTGGTTTGGTTTGTTGGTTTGTTTGTTTGGTTTTGCCCTTTATCATCTTATTCTTTGAAACTGTGGAGAAGGCACTTAAAAAACCAAAAAGGCAAATGCCTGGAAAAGACAAACCAAAATGGATAGCATGGAAAAGCTCTACAAGGAATGAAGACAGGATTTTGTAACTGGAGATTTGGGGCCAGCAGAGTTAGTGCTGCCTCCTCTGCCTGCCAGAGGAGCCTAAGCAGACCTCAGACTTTCACCTCCAGGAGCAGCTCCAAGTGTGAGGTGTGACCCAGTGTCCTGTGCCAGTAGCCAGCTTGCCTAATCCAGCCTGGGTTCCAAATTCACGGTGTTAACACAGCCCCACCTGACAGGACTGATCCCAGGATAACTGCCCTTGCAGCTCCACAGAAAGCTTTTCCTGGGAAATGTTTCCTCTCTCTGTGAACTGAGCAGGGAAATTCATGCCTGCCTAGGACTCCCAGGCCTTTTTATTAAATCTTGAGCTGTGCCATTCCCTGTAGCATGATTTAATGCTGCAGAGCAGTAGGAGACTGAAAATAGTTGTGTTTGCGATGCAGGCACTTCACAAATTATCTCGGCAAATCTGGACAATTACCTAAGTGCAGTGAAGAATGTGTCTGTTAATTGGGATGGTTATTAGTCACTTACTGCCAGGACTCCTGAACTCTTGTAGCTCTTGTTCTGCTGCTTCATTTCGGGGTTACAAGTACTCCATCAATTTTCTGTACGTGTTTTAATCACATCTGTTTCATTACTAGCACTATCATTTCATTTTAGTTGCAAAGCTCTTTTTTGATGCAGGAAAGGTCGTGTCTTTCATAAGTATATTACAAATATCTTGATTATAGTTTGGAAAAATCTATCAGAAATGTATCTGACAAAAAGGTCTGTGATTAGAGAGTGTTCAGTGTGGATAAAGCATTCAGGCTTAGAAATAATTCTTGGGAAAGGATTTTTTGTTGTTTTGTTTTGCTTGTTTCTAATTTGGATTAACAACTGGTTTGGGTTGTCTTTTTTTTTTTTTCCTGGGGGAAAAAGTGGGGAGCACAACAAAAAGAATAGCTGTTTGATTTGATAATGCTGCTTACTATTGGGTTTTGACCTAAAGGCTCATTAACCTTTGTCCCAGAAAGCTTATCTAAATAATTCAGCGTTTATATTGGGGGTGGGAGGGCAGAGGATGTGGATTTTTGGACTCTTTTGGAACACCACTGGCTCTGCATTTAGAACACACTTGACCTTTCTCAGGCTCAGGTCCTGGGCTCAGCGTTCACCAGACTTTCTCAATGACTTCTTGTTCTTAAGGAAGGGGGGAAGTCCACACTTGTCAGGCTTGAGAATGGTTTTAATTCAGGTTTAATTTGCAAAATTAATACGTCCAGGATGCAGGATGTTTGAGGTGAATGTCATGGAAAGAGAATGTTCTGCTCCACAGTCAATTTTGTGGAGTATGTGCTGTTCCTTGCATCACTTGGGGAAGACAGATGTTGTTGATGCTTATGAGACTTCTTGGAAATTATTTAAATATATTTCATTGTACTTTTGCACTGTGAAACAGAATAGCAAGATCAAATGAGGAGAAAGTCAATTTATAGTACTGTACATCTGTCTTTGCAGCTGCAGCAACATGGCTGATTGTTTTTATTCCATTTCCAGAAGAGAGGATATGTCCATAGTGACTTCCATTAGTTAAATCTACATTTTTGTGATACATACAGGATGCAGTTAAGTGGTTTTTCTACAGAATTTAATACTTTCTCTTAATTTTTCATATTCTGTAGATACAGATGCTTTAAATGAGGTAGCAGAGATTAGTTAGCTAAAGGGTATTTGTGCATGTAATTTCTCTGATGAAAACTTACAAGAAATTATGAGAAGCTTAGATCATCACAAGTTTGGAAAAGGAAATTTGTGTCAGGAGCAAATACCAACTTTATTCAAATCCTCTAAACACTGACTAAACAAAAATCAGGAATCAGTTATGCAAGGGAGAGATTCTTTTCTAGAGTCTAATTTCAATTCTTTGCACAGTTCATGGGGAAGTTTAGGAACTATGGAAGTATCAAAAGCACAAATTCTTACCTCATCTCTATAAATTGCATATAAATGATTACAAGATCTCTATGGAAGAAAAAGAACATGAAACTGATCATCTAAAGAAATAAATTGGGGAAAATTAGCCATCATTGCTTTCAGTGTTGGACAAATTCAAACTTCAAAACAAGTTGCAAGAAGTTTTACTAAGAAATAAAAGTATTAAAAACTAAACATTTAAAAAATATATGTGATTCAAGTTGTTTCAAGATTTTCTTGACTGGGTCCTGTGAGCATCTTCTGTGATGTTAATTGGTTGTACAATAAATTTAAATTTAAAATTCCTTCTGACCACTTAAAGTTGAAAAGAAGTGCTGAATCGAGCCCTCACTACAAGTGAGCATCAAGCCAAGTACAGCACAGTTGAAAATGACTGAAATAACCAATCCACCCGAATAGCCTGAACTTCAAGAGGGAAAAGTCTGTTCTGTGCCTAAATCAGGAAGGGTCCACTGCATACTCCACTCTAAAGCTGAACCAACACTTTTCAAAAACATCAGTTGATTCCATCTTTTTAAGTGCTTCATTTTGTGTCAATGTCTAGACTGAAATACTCTAAGGCCTTTATAAAAATGCTTCCAGGTTTTTTTTGGTTTTTTTTGGTTTTTTTGTTTGGTTGGTTGGTTGGGGTTTTTGTTTGTTTGTTTTGGGGTTTTTTGGGGGTTTTTTGGGTTTGTTTTTTTGTTTTTTTTTTTTTTCAATGCACACGAATTTTTCAAGTGGAGTTGTGTGAACTGGAAGAAAAAAAAAATCCTGTGCAAGTGTTAGCTGGGAGATTCATCTTGCCTGAATTAGCTTTGTGTTTCCCTGTGTTGGAGGCAGAGATTGGATTCTCTCTGTGCTCAGTGAACACAAGACCCTGTTTACATTTGCATGCCAGGATTCCAACCCCAAACTGTCTGTTTCTTTCACTTGACTGAAGGAAGTCTAGACAACCAGATCAGAGCAGGATGCAGTTGTCTGAAGCTGGCTCAGCAGAGCTCTATTTTTTATGCCCAACTCGAGATATCTAAAATTAAGGTCTCCAAAACAGCTGTTTTGTTTCAAATGTTTCCTTAAAATGGTTTGCCATGCTTGTCATAAGGATTCATTCAGATTAGTAAGTAAAAGTACAATAGAAATGAGAACAAACTACTTTCCCTGGTTAAACTCCAAAGCACCCCAAAGATTTGTATTCACTTTAAGAACATTGATCAATTTTTGCTCCTTTGGTTTGATTTTGTTTTTAAAGCTGATATTCAAAGCTAAAGCTGTGAAATTTCATTAAAAAGAAAGGACCACTTTCCTTGCCCTATATTTTTTTCCAGGCAGAGGAGCTAAGGAAACAACCCCAATGCTGTGACTGTGAATGGGTTCATGAAATAAGCAGAGTAAGAGTAGCTGTTTGTGGTGTGAGACTTTGGGAGCTGGGCTTACAGCAAGAAATCCCAGGGTCAGGTATTGTTCTGGTAGGATGGGACTGTGCTGAGCCTTCTGCCACTGAAGGATGCTTCGGAGGAGCTCTCCCTGGAATGACTCTGAGGAAATGGGAATACTGAGGAGCAGTCAATCCTCTTCTGGCTGGATGTTCCTGGCTGGTGTTTACCCAGTAGTTGGTTTTCAGTGTGGGATTGGCTTGGAGCACTTGTGCAGGCTGTCAATAGTGTTGGTTCACAGCAGCTTCACAGCTGCCCTTTGGGCTGAAGTCCACAATCATTGTTTTCTCTCAAAGCTGGCACAGCAGTGCTTTAATGAAATGAGGGCACCTTCTGGGGACTCTCAGCTAAGCTGAGGCTTTTATCATATCTCTGTCCTCAGTAACTTTGGTGTTGGTTTCCCTAAATAATTTTTTTGGTTGCGTCGTTCTGCTACATAAGATGGCAGCACCTGGTAGCCTCTACATTGAGGGTAGAATTCTGCAACTTGACAGCAGAAGTAAAAAGTCAAACCAATCTGACTCAGCCATCTGCTAGAGTTGATATTTATTGTGTTCATATCATCCTCCATGAGGAAAACTGGTGACTTTCAAGCAAAGCTTTGGTGCAGGAACCTTGATGCCATGGCTGATCTGTAGCTCGGGTCAAGACCAGTGTCAGCTACTCTGCACAAACAAGCCTGCATTTGATTGTGTGGTTAGTTGTGTTTAGCCAGTGTATTTGATGAGATGGCTTAGCTTTTCCCTGTGTGCTTGCCCTACTCCCAACCCTGCAGTGGAAGTCATGGGTAAGAGACAGAATTGCTTTTCACTGTCCGTAGTTGCCACCCTACATCAGCAGATTGCCATAGTCTGGCTGTCAGGATAGCAAGACAAGAGAAAACTAATGGAAAACTTCATCCTGGACAGAGCAAAGGGTTTATAAAACCATAAATGAATGCAACACCACCACTATGTTTATCTCTGTGTCTATAATCCTTGGATTGCTGTAAAACAACAATATTTCATCTGCTTTCTTATACTTGAAGACCTTAGCTGGTGAGCTGCAGTCTGCCACCAGGGAAACAGACACCACTGTGCTTTGACAGTTTTTTGACATGTATTTGCAACATCTTTGAGATGAGTAAATCAGTCAAAATGTGGGTTGTCAGCGGTAGATTTTCTGTTTTGGGTATGGGATTTGTGCTACGACCTGACAAGACACGCAGGAGCAGCACAAACATTTCTGGGCAGCATCAGATTCTGGAAGCTGTGATTCTAAATAATTTCTGCCTTAATAGATGAGTGCTGGTAGGTCTGCCAAGGTCAGTGACTCGTGGAGGTCTTGAAGCTNAGCACAAACATTTCTGGGCAGCATCAGATTCTGGAAGCTGTGATTCTAAATAATTTCTGCCTTAATAGATGAGTGCTGGTAGGTCTGCCAAGGTCAGTGACTCGTGGAGGTCTTGAAGCTGCATCTCCAGGGGTCTCTGGGCTGGTTGGCATCCAGAACACCCTGGCCAGCTGTGTGTTCTAGATCCGGTGTGTGCAGAGGCCAGAGATGGGCATGCAGTCACAAACACTGTGCAGATGAGGTTTGGGACACCAGAACTGTGTGTGATGGATGTGTCCTGGGACACCAGTGCCTGCCTCCTGTGTCCCCTGCTGCTCCTTTGCAGCCACAGGCACCACCAGCCATCAAGATGACTAACGTGGATGCCTCAAAAGTTTATCCCCTCGCCCCCTGCCTTTTTCTTCATGTTTTCCAGAGTCTGTCTGCATCAGCTCTGGCACAGGAGTTCTTTGTGAGCTTTCCAGCATAGCAGAGGTTTGTGTTTGCTGGTGATCAATGACAGCAATCACTTTCTAGTTAAAAAGGCTGGAAAACTTGGTCCCCCTGCAGGTGCAGGCTGCCTCTCACCTCTACCCAACTAACCCATGGGAACACATCATCCAACAATGTGCCTACATGTCCTGGCTTAGTGTTCTGTGCCCAGGAGCCAGAGATCCTAGAAGTGCATCCCATTCCAAAGTTCCCCACTCTTCTGTGAGTGCAGGTGCAGAGAAAACACTGCTGCTTTAGCAGAAGGAAATTTGCTGGCAAGGCTTCATGCTCCAGGACTGGCTCCACTGGCACACTTCATCCAGAGGGGAGGGCACATTTTGGATACTGTCTGTAGAAAATTTGCCTCTCTTCATTGCCTCTTCCACTTTTTTGGTTTGTTGAAGCCAATGGAAGTCTTTTAGAAGTCACTTGGATCAAAAACTCTGCTTCTGTTGGCTTCCATCTGCTTCTGTGACACAGTTTATACAGAGAGAGACAGACTATAAGCACAAGGCCTTAAGGTAGAAGGAACAAAACAAGAAGGTATTTGGCAGGGGTGTTATATGTCCTTCTGTCTGTAGTAAACACCAAGTGAAAGTCATCAAGTATTTTTGCTGTTCTAAACCATGAGTCAGAACATTTGACCCTCTGCATCTTTATAAAAGAAGATATCCATAGAAGAGCAAGTACACTGAACAACAACCCTTTTAAAAAATACAGAGGGGAAAAGAGAAAGTGGGGAGAGCAATGGAAACAAAAAAAAAAAACCCATTCTTAGGATTTATTTATTTTTAATAGTCTATCTTTGGCAGCCAAGAAGCAGTTGTATATGGAAACTCCAGGTATTTTCTTAAAAATAATTTTTTCTGCAGTGGGAAAACTGATCTGAGAGAGTTCTTGGAAAACTGGCTCTGCTGCTCTACCAGGGGTGAGTAGGGCTTGCTCTCCAAGAGCTCAGAGGTTACTGTACTTTATTAGGACTAATCCCAGATTTCTTAAAGACCTTCTAAAACAACTGTCATGGGAAGAAGTCAGGCCTGCAGTTATTTCCCTAACTTGTTAGACAGAAAATTTACTCTGAGTATGGAAGGGGCAAAGAAAGATAAGATAATGAGCTATAAAAAGAGAGTAAGAAGAAAAGGAAAGGGAGTTCAAGTAACAACAAATACTCAAGATCCAGTTGTGAACTGTGAACAAACATTAACCTTTTAAGCTTTTTAATATCTGTGTCTTAAGAGAAACTCTATGTAAGTGTGATGTTTTGTTTGGACATTTTACTTTGAGTCCTTTCTGGGCTTTTAAAATGCATTAAAAGGAAAGGTTTTCCAAGCCAGAAATGTATGAGTTTGTCTTCCCACGGAGAGAAATTTAGCAAGGTGTAGGAGTAGACTAGGGACACAACACTGGTAAATCAGGACTAAAATGGGCTTCTCAGAATTTTGAAACCAAGATAAATGTTGATGTTTCTGCAGGTAAATGATCTTTTGTTCCTGTGCAGTCTCTGTAAATACAATATTACTCAGATGTAAATGCTGGTAGAGCATTGTCAAGACTGTGGATTTGTTTCACCTTAAAGACAGAAGAAAGTGGAAGTTGGGGACAAGGAGAAAATTTTTTAAAAGTTGTTTGTTTTATTTTTTTCCCCCCACAACCCAGACCTGTAGACTGATTCTAGAAAGCTGAAACTTAAAAGGGTGTGCCTGTGTGTAGATGAGTCTATATCTACTTGTACTTTAGTTTCAGGTGTGAAACCCCTGGAAATGACTGAGTTTTTGATGGCTAGAGCTTTTATTATTGAATAAGCTGTCCTAGAAGAAAATAAACTTTTATTCCAAGTTTACATTTGGCTTTCTTTTTGCAATGTACTAAAAAAATGCTTGTAGTTCTCTGTAAGCAAGACGTATTGAAATGATCTAATGGTATGAAAAGAGTGATGAGAAAGCACAACAGAATGTAGGAAGGCACCATAGATGAAAAAAGAGTGTTCAGAGGGACATGAAATATTTGTACACGTGTTTTCCAAGTCTGCATCCAGTTGTGCTCCTGTCAGAGTGAATTGAAACTCCTGGGTTTTCTTCTTCCCACTTGTAGCTATTCTGGACTAGGCTGGGCCTGCACAGGCTGTTATTGCAGCCTTCAGATCTCTGCTGTGCATCTTTAGCACCTGAAATGAAATATAAATGGAGCTGCTGAAATGAAGTTTTAGTTGTGTTCAAGTTAAATAAAATAAAAGAATGCTGTTGGAGAGGATGGTTGGAAATGCAGAGTGCTGGAGCAGCTCCTGACTTTCCAAATGTTCAAGTTTTATTGCTTGGTACTGACAAGCCAACTATAAATACCAGTAATAACAATCATTTTATTTATTGGGCACCCTTCTGTCGTTAATATCCTGTTAGATGGCTCACAAAAGGTGTAATCTGCTGTTAATGTCCTGCTAGGAGCCTCATAAAAGAAATAAAATAGAAAGGCAGTTTAATGCTTAATGGTTTATGCTTTTTCTTTCATGTTGATGTAGAAGATTACAGTAAAAAGGCCACTTTTGCATCTTCATTGAAATTAATGGAGTTTCAACAATTTATTTTGGATCTGAAACAGGACCAAAATATGTTAATACTTGTTCTTTCAATTCAGTCAGCTGATGCTTGAACACTTGTGATTGAATTGCAAGGTTCCCCAACTGGATTAATTAGAAGAGAAAAATGGTGTTTCCCCCTCTAAATTCTGCTTACTGCAAACCCCACTTGCTATAAAATGCCATGTTCTGGAGGCTCCTTTTCCCCACCTTCTGACTAAATTGCCATTTCTTGTGCTCATTCGATTCATCTTTTATGCTGCTCATTAACAACGTTACGTTTTATGCCCCTTATTGTTCACAGTCTACAAGGTTTTTATCACTTAGATAAAAGCAATCTCCTTGATGCCCAGCTGGGTCTCCAGAGTGGTCTGATTGTTTTTGTGACAGGCCTCAGACACCTGATGCTGTGCAGAGCACTTCTCTGCTGTTTGCAAACAGCTAAATCCAATTACCTGCAGATGAACTTGGTTTGTAACACATTTCTAGGAGATGTTCAGATTTATGGACAGTCTGTGGAGCTTTCTAAGACTCTGTGGTCTTTGAGTGGCCTCACTGATTTCTTGAGGGATGAGGTTCAACTCAGCATGATTTCCTTTAGCTGACTCCTCCAGTGGAGTGGGAGCAGGGGGAAAAGCAGCTTGGTCCTGGAGAGGAAAAACATGTTTTTCTTTTGGTGTGGACTTTGATGCCTAATTACTTACAAGGTCTAAAAGTTTGTGTGGGGCCTGTGCACTGGCTGTGGTGTACCTGGCCCACATCCTTATGTAAATCCTGCTGTGAGTTCCTTGACCTTCTCCACGTCTCCCAGACACTGGGCACTCTGATCCCAGCTCAAGATTTTTCCCACTGCAGCATGATGCCTAAATTCTCCTTGGTGATTTAGTCCTAAAATGAGACTGGTGGCATCCAGCTTCTCTCCATTGTGGTTGTGTTCTTACCTTACATAATCTGCTCGTTCTGAAACGAACAAAAACCTCTTCCTGCACAAAGTTACTACTTTTGCCCCAACCTCCAACATATTTTCAGATAGAGTTATCTCATAATAAAGGAAAGAGGAGGTTTTTAAACAAAATTCTGTATTATTTAGTGCACATGCTGAGAGCAGCTCTTCTTACTTAACAGATTTTCTTCCTTTTATTGAAAATTGCGTGGTTTTTATTACTTTTTTAAAGCTGTCAACCTGCTTCCAGATGGTTTCATACTTAGCTGGTAACAGTCAGCAGGTACCAAATACATTTACTCTACACTTCCCTAGGAATATTTTACTTAGCTGGCTTTGGTCCCAAGATAATCAAACAGTTACAAATCCTGGGTTATTAGGCTTCATCAAATTCTAGCCAAGGTTAGCCCTGGTCACCCTGTTGCCAAGCCAAAGCCATTAGCGTTTTTGCTCATGGCAAATATAAATCCCATTTAGATTTGATTAATTTTTCGGAGTTTTTAAACCTATTTGCTCTAACAAGAAGTGTGGCATCCTCTGTGGGCTTGAAGCTGTTTTACAGAGCCTTTTCTGTGGCTTCTTAAGCACTGTCTGGCTTTGTCCACACTTCATTAAAGGCATGTAGTGGCTCAGGAGGATTAGGATAACTCAGACCCAGCCTTTCTACTCCCAGTGGAAATTAATCTCTTGTAAAGAAAGCTGTGCAGGTTTTGTTCTTGCTTTATTTCTTAAACTGCCTGTAGCTCTGTCATCATTTCAAACAGTGTTTAAAGACCCCAAGTGAGGCCCAGTATAGTAAAATATTTGATTTTGACTCTCCCTGATAATTACAGCCTAATTACTGTACCTTTGAGCTTCTATAATATTTTCTACAGCAGCAATGCCTACTGCTCTAGATATTGCTACAGACAAGTCAAAACTAAAAAGACTGTGGGATTTTGCATGGCACAAGGTGAGCTGCTTTTGGCTACCACTGTTGGCTACCACAGTAATTCAAATCTTTCAAGGCCAGTTTGGATGGGGCTTTGAGCAGCCTGGTCTGGTGGGAGGTGTGGAAGCTGGGGCTGGAGGCTGGAAGCAGATGATCTTTAAGGCTCCTTCCAACCCAAACCACTCTGGGATTCTCAGTGGTGGTGAAAGACGTGGCAGCAATAATTTGCACTCTGCTTCCAGCTGCTGTTGTAGTTCCTTTTTTCTACTTCTTCCTCTTTCCCCTGGCAAGAAATACTTAAAGAAACCCCTCCAGCAGTTCTTTAATTGCTTGCAATCTCCACAAGTAGAACTGGCCCACCCACAAAGTGAATCTTCATGCCTTAGCATGGGCTGCTGTAAGAAGAGCCATTGCTCTGTGTCTTAAGTGGCCATACGTGGAGATTTAACGGAAATAAAGAGGAAATAAAGAGGAAGAATTAATTTCAAGTTTTGCCACATTCATGCAAGTAGATATGTCCAGGAAATGGAAGAGTTGTAGTCTAAGAGCCAGGCAGTCCTCAAATCTGTTAGTGTGAGTCTGAGCTGAGCCCAGAGGGGTCACCCGGGTCTGGACCAACACGAGCTGGCTCAGCCTTGAGTGGCCTCTTCTCTCGTGGAGGGAGCAGCAGCAGCACTGCTCTGCAGCTGGTCACTTGTTGGGACTTGGTAGCTCATTACCTGTTTGTAAGCCTTGCAGAATTCTCTATTTCTAACGTTCACAAAGCTGAAATAAGATTCTTTTTATCTTATCTTTCTAATCAAAAGAAGATGCCTGACAATTCCCTTTGTAATCGTACCGTAAACAACTGTGGGTAATTGTTTTTCATTTTCTTTTGTTCCTTGCTTCATTTCAGTCTTCTCCACTGATCTGTGTTATGCATCACTATACAAAGTAGTAATCAAAGACGTGGAAATACATTCAACATTTGCACTTCGTTTTGTTCTACAAATAAGAAATAATTTCAGACTGTACTGTGGCTGTGCCAGTTCATATTCTATTTCTGAGAATCTCCTTAACTCAAAGATAGCTGTACAGATTTCTGGGTTGGAATACTGGAGCATCTGGGAACAGGAACCTTAATTGAGTTCTGTAATGACACATTTTTACAAGCTTACAGAGAAAAGATAAAAGCTGAGCTTGATAAATATTGGGGCTAGACTTGAGACTCAACTGACAAGATAGTAAAGCTGTGCAAACTTTTCCTGTGAAACTTCAGCAGGCACTGGGAAGTATCATGTCTGAATGTGAAAGTAAACATCTCATAGTTTTGGTGTCAAACAAATCTTACATTTTATGGGGGTTTGGGGTTTTTTTCTATTCCCCAGCTGTAAAACATTAGGGTTATTATTCCTCATGAGGCAGGACATAGAGCAAGATGCTTGCATTGATCATAAATTGTCTGGGTTGTTTATGTGGCTCCTTCAACTTTGATAAACCTGTTTCTTGCACTTTTCATATCAAGTATGTATACACATACATATCTCCCTTATCTAAACGAGGACTTCAGTCAGCATTATCTTTTTCAAATGCCTTTACAGTAACTGCTTTTCACTACTGCCCCAGACACCATCATACAGCAAAAGCTTCATCATTCATTCACAATGTATGGGAATTTTATTGCAGTTTCTCATGATGCTTTGCTTTTTTGTTGGTTTTTTTTTTTTTCTTTTAAAGAAATATCTTTTGACAGAGGAAGTTGGGAAGGGTGGTGTGCAAGTTCATCCTGCCTCTCATGACCCCCATTAAAAAAAAAAAAAAAAACCAAAAATGAAAAAAACCACTTTATTCTAAAAAACAAAAACAACAAAACCACAAACAACAAAATCTACAAATGCTTGCACTCAGTAGCATTTTCATTAAGGATGGTTAACGGGTCTATAACTGCTCAGCTTTTGCCAATAGCATTTTCATACTGCACCTTCTGGGGGTTACTATCTTGCTATTTAAAAATAAATAGACTGATATATAGGCAGACACACCAAAAAGAGGCAGCATTACTGACAACTCCACTATAACTTTCAGCCCGTTAACATAAAACTCCACCACTAAATCTCTCAGGGTAAACTATGCAGAGATAGAAAAGCCCCAAGGTATTAAGAGTGATTTTGATATAAATTCCAATTTTACTTTACGACTGTTTTACAGCTGCTCCTAGATATCTTCTCTCATAAACTACAAGGTACAAGGCAAATGTTACGTCTTTTTTTTCTTTCCTTCTGCAGGGTTTCAGACAGTTGGTTTATTGTGACATGTTAGCAGCCTTTTCTCTGCACTGCACGTTCAGAAGAATGAATTTCAATGAGACTAAGCCAGCAGAAGACCCATAAAGAAGATGCGATTATGCTTTAAGTATTCATAAAAAAAGTTACATTAAATTTACACATTTTGATTTTGTCTGTGACAGTCAAAAGAATTAGACTGAGAGCACATTGCAGGATCACGAAATGAGGAGGGTTGGGAGGCACCTCTGGAGATATTCTGGTCCACCCTCTGTGCTAAAGCAGAGTCACACTTCTCACAAGGGGAAAAAAGTGTCTTGTTCTACAAGAAATATCCTCTCTCTTGCTGTGAGGATAACAATGCCACGGTGGGTTTGATAACCATGATGTAGTTTTGCAATGCACCAGAAGGTCTCGTTTAATCTTCAGATAAGGACGTAATTAATTGACCTCTTCATCACTCCAGCGGGTTAGTAAACATTAAAAATGATTAAATAAATTGTGTACAAGCTGTGTGAAAAAGTCAGCAGCATAAATCTGGATGTTGTTAGATTCCAGACGTGCCCAGAACCCTTGATGTGTAGGAGGAAAGAGATTTTAATTGTACTTATATCAGTCTGTGATGCCTAATAGATGTTTACTCCTGTCCTAGCTGATCCCATGCCCTACCAGAATGTTTTTAAAGTGTGAGCTGAAATCTTTTCTTCTTCTCTGCTGGTGTCACATGGGAGCCTGTCCTTTGGCAGGCCTGAATAGCTGTCTCCTGGTCAAATGTGTATTTCCTGTTCCTCCTTGCTAGAGGTCTTTAAAATAGGTCTTTAAAATCTCAAAAGGTTTTTTTTTCTTCTCCAGCTCTGTATTTTTTCATAGACTGAACATGTGAAGAACAAGTAGTTTTGTTTCCAAGTCTGTGAAATCTTCCTCTCTTGAGCCCTGTTAATGATTTCTAATTTTTAGCGTGGTATCAATTTTTCATAAGTACAGATTAGCTCAGCATAAATATAGTAATCAATGTTACATTATGAAAGGCTCCAGCTAGTTTTAATCTCAAAAAAACAGTGAGAATTTAGAAATGGAACTTTACATGGCCTGGTATAAAATCTCAGTTTTACCTTACTCTAAAATTTAGTTGTTCCTTTCTAATCTGAGTGTCTACATGCATAATTATTTCAAAGATAAACATTTATAAAATTACATCTCGTATTTTGAACACAACTCTGTTTTAGGCTAAGGACATTCTTGATGATGCAGTCTTTTTTGTAACACATGTGGTTGTTCCCTTTCAGTTAATTAAAAAAAAAAATCATATAAAGTTGATACCTCTAGACAGAAAATAACACATCCCAAACACAGTGTTGCAGAGGCAGTAATAGAATAAAGTTTTCCACAGAAAGTGGTATTAGTATACACAGGTAACATCCTGAATATCCAAATATTTTGGAAAAACTGCTTCTGTTGTGTTGCACTCCTACCTTTCAGAAAAGAAAAGGTAATCTTTGTGATGCATCAAATCATAGTAAGTGATTATTGATGTGTTGGTCATTAATTTTTCGATGACTATCAAACAAGAAAAGCACTTGAGCAATATTCATCATTGCAATAAACCAAATTAAACAAGATGTTTCCTAAAGTGCTTTATCCTGAACAACAGGAGCCTGTGGAATGATTCCAGAGAGGAAGGGAATGTTCAGTGCTTTTGCCCCAGGCTGAGGTGCCACTGATACCATCTCAATAAATTGATGTTGTTAAAGAGCACAAACTCCCGGGGGGATGCTCGCTTGGGTTTAGAGAATTGTTCATTTTGGTTACAGCTTTTGCTGTTTATAGCCAGTTTAAAGTGGGCTGAATTCTGTTATTTGTGAATTGGGAGAAGATTGTCCATAGCAGAATCTGTTTCCTTTGGTTTAACCAAAACAAGGTTCTAATCTCAGCTGAGTATCCAGCTACAACTTGTGTAGAAAACAAGGCAGATAAATACTCTGAGTTTATGGTATATTTGGATTTGGCTGAGTTTCTCATCTAGGCTTTTAAGATCCTCAGTAAATAAGGAGCAGTTTTCTTCCCTCTTTTCTCTGTTCATTGCTACCATTGTTGATTGAATAGGTGCTGCAATTCAGAACAGAGTTTGAGGAAAGTATTTCTATATTTTCCTACCGTGAAATCAGAAATAGCTCTTGGGCAACAACCTGCAGTGGGTTTTTTTATTGTTATTTATAATTTTTGGGGGGTTTTTAATTTTGAACTTTTACAGAGAAGATGAGCAGACAAGCACAGAACTGTCTGATCTTCTTGATGAGTTAGTGTTTGCATGTGTTGTTCACTTGGGTCCTTCTGCCTCCAGTTCAGTGCTGTTTAGGTTTAGGGGTATCTGTCATGGAGGATTGAACAAAGCTATTCTTTATTTTAACACAAGGAAACAAAATCTCAGTTTGAATCACACAGAAAGCAGAGGTTGGCCTCTCTGTGAAAGGTGTGGATATATCAGTGATTTACTTTATGCAGCTGAACTTAAGTCCAGTTTGTGTTACTTTTGTCATTTTGTTAATCCATTTTGCAGTTTCCAGGCAGTGCTTTAGTTTGGGCCTCCTGTGTGAGATGCATATTCTGCTTACTCAATAGCTGATCTTCTGGAACTGTAAAGTGGAGATTTCTGGTTTGGTCCCCCCCTCCCTCTTTGTCATCTGAAATTCTTACCACCTAAGCCTTGCTTTGCTGCAGCCCAAAAAAACCCCAAACAAACAAACAAATTATAAACACAAACAAACAAAACAAAAACCAAACAAAAAACGAAACTAACAAAAAAAACCCCCAATGTCTCCACGGATGAATGAAACATCATTGCTGGAATAAACAACCCAACTCATTTACGAAAAATAATCCTGATCTGAAGATGTAACTGCATTCGTGGTCACACTGGAAAAGTTCTTCCTCGTGTTCAAGTGGAACTTCCTGTGCATCAGGTTCTGCCCCTTCAGATTTCATAGAAGCAATTGTAATTTCATTTAGGCTATCCAAGTTTCTGACAGTGTTTTTTAATAATGAGAAAAAATAAAACTTCAAGAAAGAAAACAATTTTTTTTTAACCTAGTTACACAAGTTTGTGCTGTAGATTGCAGAGGAAATTTTTTTGTGTTCTTCCATGGGAATGTGGAATGTGAAAAAAGAAAAAAAGCAGTGAAATGATGGTAGAAGAAATGCTTATAAAGACCACAGAATTTCTGCCATAAATCATTTTAGTATCGCAATTCTGGGTTTCTCTTATTACTGTTCTCTATGCAAAAATGGCTACCAGAAATATTGTTACCTATTTCTTTTCTAATATGTCTTTTATTTTGTTTACCCATCAGACCCACTGCAATCTCAGCCTGCTAACTTCTGTTTTGGCGTAAATTGAAATGTGGATTTTATAAAAGCTGTCAAGTATTTTACTTGAACAATAGATCAATGGAGTAACAGGGACTTTTTAATGGATTTTTTTTTTTTGTTTGGAGAAGAAAGGCCTCTTTGCCAGAGACAAAGTAGAAAGCTAACTGAGAAAAAAAATTCATGGATGGTGTGTTAATATCCAGAAATAGACAATAGGTAATAATGATTTATTCAAAGGTGTGAAGACTAATGTCAAAAGCATTTTATACTATAAAGTGAAAACATCAAGTAAAACTTTGTTACTCTATCTAAATGCATTATTCTTAATTTATTTTTATAGCTTTGGGCACAATACCTCCTTATTAATGCAGGACTGTGGTGTCATCACACAGGTCACCCTCCATATCCCTGCTGTTCTATATGATCACACAGAATTATCTGTGTACCTATTTGTATGTAAGCTTGTTTTTATATAAGGATGGAAATTTTCTGGTGTTCTTATTAAATGTATCATGATAATTATGACCTTATTTTTAAAATTCTGTATCTTTGCTGCTTTCTAGTCCAGTTACAGGAGAGAAATTTTTATTGCTCTCACACAGTGTTAGAGTGAAAGGAACTAATTCCTCTTCTGTGACAGAAAAAAAAGAAATGAGGGATGTTTGTGTGGTGAGGTTTTATGGGGCTTTTTTGGTTGGTTTGTTGGTTTGCTTTTTTTAATATTTCGTTTGGTTTTGGCTTTATGTTTTTTCTTTTGATTGTTTGTTTTTATTTAATGATTAGACTTCTAATTTGGGAATAGATGGGGAAAAGCTTGCAGGACATGGCAGCATGAATTATAAATATTATGAATGTGATATGTATAATAGAGATAATACACAGATTATCTTTAATAATGCTCAGTCCAAACATCCATAATGGTTTTTTTGTGAAGAAATGCCAATTTATGGGTTGTTTATGGATCTTTGTTTTTCCTAGCACGGGCATACACTATATAAAATACTAATACTGGATTGCCCCTAAAGTAAATTTCTGAGAGAATTCTAAGCAAGCTAATGGAAATCTATCCTGCTTTTCATTCTGGGCAAATGTATAACCTGTCTCTCCATTTGTTTTCAGTAGTTCTGCTTTCAATAATCTGTAGAAATATAATCAACTTTCTCTTAATAAGGAAAAAAAGCCTGGCAAAAGCAATATGCAGTGGTTGGTGATCCTGTTATTGTAAGGTTGTTGATAAGAGGCAATCTTTGGTTTTAAGTGTTTTATTCTGATTTTAACCTTTGCATCCTACTCAGTTTCATTTTAGAGTCACTGGTGCTCTATTTCAGTCAGTCATAGGGTAAATAATTGATGAATTACAGCCCATGTCAGCAGGAAACAGAGGAACACTTATTACAAGTTATGCTTATAGATAGTAACCAAATCATGGAAGAACAAATAAATGTACAGATTTTAACACCCTGGTCAAAACACAATTGCTTTATAGGATGGCTGATAGTATGAATAACATAAAGAAGTATTTCTGAACTTAGTCTGTAGATTTTCTTTGCTAAATATAAGTTGAATTAAGGTTTTCACTTTTCTTTCAGGGTGACATTGAGACATTCAGTAAGGCAAAGTGAAGCACCTTGAATTGCTAGGTACTGAACTGCTGCTGAATACCCTGCACTGTTTTATCAAGTATTTATTCAAGTTAGTGACTTCTGCTGATAACTGGAAATGAAATAACTACTCCTCTTTCTTCTTAGTACTCCATGGAAAAACACAGGTATGACAATGACCCCAAACCACTTTGTTAAAACAAAAACCACTAGAGAGATGAAGGAAATCTGTGATTCTGTGAATCTCTCAAGGTTGTTTTTGTTATTTCTTTATTTTTCAAAAAGTAATTAGCTTTATAAATAATAAATAAACATTTATTTTACTTTGTGTTCCTTGTGCAAGCTACTTTCACACCTACTAGATGGTGTATCTACCTTACCCTGACTTTCAGGAGCATTTGCAGGTGTGTTCTCAGATGGGTGGCTTTGTCCAGTTGACCCATTGCTCCTCAACATCTTTGCAATAATTACAATGATTGGGTTTTTTTAATCTTTGAAGAGGCCTAAGGGATGGTGTAGCAAATAATGGAATTTAAAAAGTGGGGTTTTCTTTCAGTCTGTAAATCATGCTTGGTAGCATCTGTTGTTTCTGAGTGAAGAGAGAACAGTAGAGATAAATGAAAAGGAGAGGGAGAAAATAATGAGATTGGTATCTTGTCAAGATCCTTACGTTTTCCCTTGTTCAGGTGAGAAAATTATGAGCCCTATTTTTAATCCCCAGTTCACAGCAGCAGAACACCAGGTAGTTATTTGCAGCATCTGTTTGACATAAAGTAAGGTATACCCTAAAGAGACACTCTTCATAAACACCGAGCACCAGAAATACTGTTCACATTAAATTGGACCACATGAATAATACAGGAGCCATGAATTTAAATTATTACTGGCATTTGGAGAAAATGGCAGTATTTCAGCCATTAAATAACAACTTTGCTTTATTTCTGGAAACAGAAAGTTATTAAGTTTTAAATCATATTGATGCCGTGGCTCAGATACATTTCTGGTTCTCCAGCCATCCAGACATGTCTTGACAGTGCTGTGTTGCACTAGAATTGTTTTCTCAGAGGTCTTCAGCCCACTGCTGTGAGACAGCTGAGCTCCACTAAAATGGCATTGTCATACCAGGTGGAGGTGCCACTGTTTGTGGAGATTTTGAGGTGCATTGTCCCAGCCAGGTTGTGTTTGTTTCTGCAGTCCTGTAAAGGGGGTGTCAGAGCAGAGTTATTTAATATTAAATAGCTAATATTTAGTTATTAAAGCTAAATGGGGTACAGCACACCAAGCAGCTTTGTCACAGGACCTTCTCCCTGGTCTTTGGGTTTTGCCTGTTTATGTATCCTTAACACAGCAGGACTAAATAAAATTGGTAAATGTATATCTTTGTAATCTGCAGTGCTCAAGGCTTCCCTCCCCTATTCCTGCTCTTCCTGCACCCCTCACCATGCCTCCTGACTAGTGAAATTACTGTAGATTAGGAAAAATATTAGTGTGGATTAGGAAAAAATCAATGTAGAAACAAGTGCCTGCTTGTTGATGAGGTCTATACAGGGCTTATATCAGAATACAGGGGAGGAGAATAAGTTTGATGGAGACAATTTCAGCAGAGGAAGCCAAAATGCTCCCTTTTCTGCATTGAGAAAGATGTCCTGTATGATCTTGAGAGAAATCATTTAGTCTTTTCTTGACTTTGCTTTGTAAAGTAAAGTTTATTTAAAAAAAAAAAAAAAAAAAAAAAAGATGCTGTACTTACACCAGTGCCAAGAAATAAATTAAAGGACTGTAAATTCTTTCAGTTTTCCAGAACTATCTCTGATCCATACAGATTTGTTAAAAAAAACCAAACAAACTGGATATAGTGATCATAAGAAAAGAAGAGATTTCTTTGGACTTTCAGTTCTCTTGCTACTTTAGTTGTTACTTCAAAAGGGGAAACCCAGGATAAGATAAAAAGAACTAGTTAGAGAAGTGACCTGACATGAAAAACTCAGAGGCTTGAATATGGAGGAGTTTCACACTTCTCTTCATCAGAGACACAAAAGACAATCAGAAACCAGAAGACAAAGCAGGGGAAAACAGCTGTGGAAGGGTTGCAAATCCAGCATAACCAAAATCAGCTCCAAGAGGAAAACACCTTTGGAGACTGAAAGAAGCACTGAGCATCACAGGAAGCTGCATGCTGGAGCTCAGGCTGTGTACAGATAACACTTGATAGCAGCCAGGCTGACTTAAACTATGTGAAAGAAGTCAAGGCAAATGGGTAAAGTTATTTTCAGGTATATGCACAAAAAAACCCCCAAAAAAACAACAAAAAAAAACCAACAAAAAACAAACAAAACCAAACCAAAACAAAAACCTAATGAAACACGGTTTTAAGTTGGAATAAGCTAAGGAGGCAAAATAGCAAAATAAAAAATACCACTCACAGTTGGTAAGGAGGATGAGGCTGAGTGTTGGGCTCTCAGATAGGAAAAGAAAGGAAAGAAAAAGGGAGAGAGGTGCAGAAAGAAAGAAAGAAAGCTGAGGTGCAGTATATTTTATTTATATTTATTTACCTTTGAGTAATCAAAAGAAATTGAGGTTCAGCAGTACAGGCTGTTATGTCTTTTTTGATTTTTTTTGTGTGTTTTTGTTTGTTTGTTTGTTTTTGTTTTTGTTTTTAAGCTAGAGGGGGGGTTTGTTGTTGTTGATTGGTTGTTTGTCTGGTGGTTTTTTGAGGATTAAAAGCATCCATTTCTGTTGTCATGTGCAGGCTGCTTC
The DNA here is from genome assembly GCA_013400495.1 of Nicator chloris. NCBI lineage: Eukaryota > Metazoa > Chordata > Aves > Passeriformes > Pycnonotidae > Nicator > Nicator chloris. The sequence goes on from WAAE01010091.1 coordinate 35,537, forward strand.
TTTAGAAGAAAGCTGAGCTGGAAAACCTGTGTGGGGCAAGCACCCACAGAGACCTTCCGAGCCCCCACTGCTGCGGTGTGTCTGGGGGACAGGAACACACAAACTGGAAGTGAAATGGACACAATTCCATCCACAGAGGCAGGGCAGGGGCTGCCCTCACACGAGCTGTGCTGCAGAAAACACCTGAGTTAGAGCCTACAGCTCTCCAGCAGAATAAACCCAGCCTGGGCTAAAAGTGCCACAAAGAGGATGAAACGACTTTTAGAGAAGTTACTTTTAGAGTGCTACAAAGAGGATGAAAATACTTTTAGAGAAGCCAGCCAAGAAGAATAAGCTAGAACAGCTCTGTTTTTTTACCATCTCATAAAACCAACTCTGAAAAAGGTTGTTTTGGTAATGGAGCACTAAAATAACAAACATCACTGATGAGGAAGTTTTCACACAGGGTGGAACTCTGGCATCACTGAAGTGGTTTTGGTTTGGGGTGGGGGAGAAAGGGAGGCTGATTCCATCCAGTCACTAGCAAACAAGCTGTCCATGTTGTTTAGAGTCATAGGGACTTTTGTTTCTTTTCTCCTCACACAAATACTCATATATTATTCATATCCAAGTCTATAAAGGCCACCAGTGCATCACAAATCGTGTTAGTCTTTTTTCTGCCATGAGGAGTGTTTTTATTTAAGAAAACCCGAGTAATCCCACATTCCTAAAATAGCTTGCATCTTACCCCTTTCCTCCTTCACACATTCCTGAAATTCTCCTGGCTTTTGAAAGATAAGGGTGAAAATTAACTTTTTTAAAAAATGTAATATTCTTCACCTCATCAAATGCGTTTGTATGATCCACGTGAAGACAACAACAGGATGTGGTTTTTTCTTCCTTCTATATAGGGGAAGATAAAATGGAAAAATGGTTCTTTAGGCTGATTAAATCAAAGCAACAGCAAGGCAGCCACAGCCTAGATTAAGACACTTTTCAGGAAATCAAATTAAGAGTAGGTTAAGGCCCTCTTTTTGTGCCCCATGTAAAATATTGTTAAAGCCCTACTCCTTATCCTTAGCTTTCTTATGCCACTTCTCAATTAATTGTCTCCTCACAGAAATAAACATTTTAATCAGCATGCACAATAACACCAATCACTGATGGTAATTACTCTAAGTAAAATAGCTTTTTTTATTGTAGCAAATATAAAATGACAACTCTAATTAGGTAACATCTCTAATGCTTTAATGATTTTAGCCCATTTTCCATGTTTGTACATGAAAGCTGGCTCCATCTTTTTACTGTTACCAAAGTTGCACAGAGATATTATTGGGCTTTAAATGTTTATTGTCATCTCATCAAAGTGGCTTTTATTTTTTGTTTATGTTCTAAAAGCTTGGCAGAGCAATGGCAATCCACAGGCTAATGGCTAATCTGGGTTTGTGCCAAAGGAGCAGTAATAGCTACAAGCACAGGAAAAACCATCAGAAGGGTAAATGCCAAATTAATCCCTGATGCAACTCTTTTGCCTTAGTGCAGTCGTGCTGGAAAATGCAGCTTTCACAGGGTGCATCCCATTAGAAGCCATTATTTACCAGGGGAGATTGCACATATCAGGACAGTCGAGCTCACAGGGCTCAGCCCCTGCCTTTTTGTCTGAAAGGATCCCAAACCAAGCTTCAGCTGTGCCCTGAGATTTGGAATAGCTGAACGTGCTCCATCTCCCACTGGGCCTCAAGGAGTTGAATTTAAAACTGAATTTAAACTGAATTTAGCCTGTTAGAACTCTGAAATGCCAGAAAACACTCAAGTGAGAAGTCATTTTTGCCAAAGAGTTGTATGTTTTAATGGCAACACTACGTTTTTGTTGGTTTTCTTTTTTTCCTGAATGCTACCATGTTGCTACTTGCAGCATTTATCTATTTGTTTGTTTGTTTGTTTGTTTGTTTGTTTATTTATTTGCCTATTAGTGCAGTTATTTATTCCCACAAAAGAGGAGAGTTATTTTGGAGACAGAGCTCATAAGCTCATTGCCTTTTGCTGTGTTCTTTAGAGAGCAGCAGTGTGCCTTTGCTGCTGTTCCACAGGTTTAAATCCATCAGGCTCCCCCCCCATGGCAAAAGGAGGAAAGAGAAGGGAGGGCTCAACCTCCCTAAAAGGAGGTTTTGGAAAAAAACTGAAAAGTGTTATTTTATGATGATGATGTACTGAAGGAGATGGTTGCTGGAGGCTGAGCCATTCACCTCTATAATCTGTCCTTAAAAATAATTTGGTTTAGTCAAACAGAGGGGCACAATGCCTCACTGATTTAAAATGGATGACAGCAGCGAGTGCTTTGGACCATTTTTCTCCCCTCCCTGGTATTTTTTTCTGCATTCAGGAGTGTATTTCTCCATGACTTCTCTAACCAGCTGTATAGTCAGACTGTAGTGTGAGGAACTCTTGGTTTTTCTTTATCTCCGTGGGCTGCTGGCCCTGAAAATTGAATAGCTCTGTATGGTTCTCTGACCACTGCTTGTGGACAGGGTGCTCCCCTGGCTAGGTGAATGCTGTTAGATCTCCAGCAAGCTCTTCTCTTTTCTTCTTCTATCTTCCTAGTCTGCTTTTGATAAATTTTGTCAGGACTATCAAGATTATCATGTTTAAACAGAGCACCAGGGCCTGTAGTAACTGGCCAAATGTAACACATTCACTTTCTGTTCTCTGTCTCTGGTACCAATTACTGCAGCAGCTTTATACATTATCTCCCAGTTTTATCCAGTTGTAGCCTAGTCTTAATCCATCAAAATCCTGGCCACATTCATGTCTGTGCTTGCAGTCATCCCTGTTGGATTTGTTTTTTATTGGAGCCTTGCTGCCATTATTTATAGAATTTTTGTGATCTCCTCATCAATCATGGGAGATCATGGTATCATGCATGCCTTGAGCTGCATATTCTGGGTGGGTTGATGAGCGTTTCAGCTGATCAATGGTGTTATTTTCCCTGTGTAAGTGAATGATAATTGTCCTGAATTCAGAGCCTTCATAGTGTGAAAAGCATTTTCTTTGGAGATATCTGCCAATACCATCTGGTTCAAATGCCATTATGAAGTCAGATTTCTATAGTTGTTCTAATGATTCATCAGGTATATCTCTCATCATCTATATCAGATATAAATCTGCACCTCTTGGGGAATGATGTCACCTTTATTCTCTGTAAATCTGTACATAACCCAGTGACCCACCTGATCTGGAAATCTTCATTACATATTTTTCCCAAGGTCTGTGTCACACTATTATCCCTTGTTTAAACATTTTTTTAAATTTTTTTTAAGCTTAATTCATCTTTTTCAGGTTCAACTGGTTTATCTGCAAAGCATTGACTCAGATATGGACAATATGGTCATTGAATGCAAACAATTTCATGTTTTCCATTAGGGCCCCCCCCCAAAAAAAAAATCATGAATTATTTCCAGTTACATTCTCTCAAGTGGGAATTTTTTGTGTTTTACCTGCCCCTTTTGCTAGTGGTGATGTTCTTGATTTCTTACATTTCAAGATTTCTATTCACCTTTTACTCTTTAAACCTATTAACATGTCAAATGCAGGGAGTTTAGAGTTCTAAATGCTGGCTGATGATTGTAGTCTGGTCTACTAAGCCTGTCAGGTTCATTGCTAGCAGCAAGTTGTTGAGTGGAAAATCCTGGACACAGACAGGGAGATGGCAGAAAAGGTAAACAGCCCTTTGTTTTTATGGTCTATATTCTGTGTCTTACCACATTGTTGTATTATTGTGGATGCTGCTCTGAAAACAAAATGAAACCCCAATCCAGATCCCAGAGGATGATGCCAAAGGTGAGAAGTTTCTGGCAGCACCAAAATTAGGTAGTATCAGTTAATATATTTTGAGTTTGAATAAAACCATGAGGATACAGAGCTCTGTGTGCTGAAATCCTGCCCCAGTACTTGGAGTGAAGATAATAATGGTAGTCCAGAGGTGAGCTGGTGAACTTGCATCGGTTTCTTTTGCTTTATGATTAAAACAATGTCACACCAGAGATATAAAATAAGTTATTGACCTGCTCAGGATGTTACTAGAAAAGTCTGCATACCCTTTGCAGAACAGCATAAGCTTTACTGCAGTTGGGAAAGTCTGACAGTGTCCAATCTGCTTTCCACAGTTGGAAGAATAGCTCCAGAATGTGTACATTGCATAGCCCCAAAAACAGCTTGAGAATTGTTTCTCTGTTTCCTCTTGGAGAACAATTTCCTTGGCCTGCTAATCAGTAGGCACACAGTTGATTCCTCAAAACAATTACAGGATATGTAAAAACATTGAGCTGAAAAATCTTCTCTGTATGTCGTGGTTTGATGCAACACTTTCCATCAGGGGTAACATTGATGGTTTAAGACTCACCTAGAACTGAATGCCAAAGAAAGTGAAATAGTGTAAATCCTTCCCCTGGTTTCAGTGAGCTGTGGGGAAGGCACAGAAAGCGTAAAATGTTGTTCTGTGTTACCTCCAAACAAAACAAAAGGAAACAAATCTTGGGCATGATTGTTCCAGTAGTATTTGTTTGTTTTTTGTCTGTTCCTCCCTCGTGTCTGCAGCAGATTGTTTGGAGCCAGTAACCAGCAAGGTTCCAGGCTCTCACACAAGGTAAGTGTATGTTTAGTGTGTGTCTGCAGGTTGCACCACCATACCCTGACAGTATGTGATGAAAATGGATCAGCACTAGAAAGAAAACACCTTTTTAGGGTGATTTCTCTATCATGTTAAATATTGCATGTTCTTTCTTTGAGCATTTTGCCCTCAACCATCTACAATAAACTCTCAGCTGTGTTACAACTCACAGGTCTGTCTAGAATAGTTTACTTCTTAACGCTTCATAGTTCTGAAGTCAAAACCTCAGACACTTTTAGCACTGTTCATAATTACAGAAATTTTTTTTCTTTAACTGTTATTTATTTATATTCCTAATTTCTCTCTGTGCCTCAGTCTGCAGCTCAGGTCTCCAGCACTGTAGGTCTGTCGTGTAACCTCGGTGGTCTCTCACTCAGTGTTCTCAGAAATGAGCTGTATTTGCTCTAGGCCTGATACCAGTGGCTGAAATTTTTCCTTTTGGTGCCAATTGTTTTTGCAAATGTATTGCCACCACTATCCATTGTTGTTGTAGGACACAAAAA
>WAAE01010092.1:0-13918 GCA_013400495.1 Nicator chloris
GCTGAACTCAGGAAAATCAAATGATCATCCAGACTGCTCTGGAGAGGTTTGACAAATGAAGAGTAAAACTCATATTTCAGGGGTTATTTCAATATTTAATTGAGGGTCACAGAACCACAGCAGGATTTGGGGTCTGGGGGTGAGATGGGATGAGCCATCCAAAAAAATCTGAGGCAGCTGCTGCTCTTGGTTTTGTAATTGTTCTTAAGGCCATGAAATAAAACCCTTGTTAGAAATAAATATCCTGAAGCATCCTTCATTTGTATGCTCAGTGTTGATTCTAAAAAGACGAGGGAACAAAGAGATAATTGATCCAATTCCTGTGATCCTGCAATGCCTAATGGGGTTTTTTTTGTGTGTGTTTTAATAACAGAAGCAAAGCAGATTGATGTGTATCCCACCACCTCCTAAACTCGATGGGTTTGTTTATAGCAGGGATAAATTAGCAAAGGCCTCGTATAAACAAGGTGGTGGAGTTGGCAGCTTGGAAAAAAAAAACAATAAATCCACGTAGAAGGGGATTAATTTGCTTTTGAACTTGTCTGGAAGATGACTGGGGTGTTAAATGGATCAGCTCAGCTGGGATGTTCTTGCCCAAAGGGATTTGAAAGCAAATCCTCCCGAAGAAGATTTCTGCCGAGGTGGGAACTGGAGGCAGGCAGCACCTGGGGAAGGTGTGGGGTGAAGGGCAGAGGGAAAATCAGGAGGGGAAGATGTTGGGGAAGGTGATCCAGGGAACCCTTATAAATCTGATTGTTTGGCAGTAGGTTCGGAGAACATCGGGCTGGTGGGTGAGGTAGAAATGACGGTCACTTTTGATATGGGAAGGGATGCCAGTCCAGGGGACAGGATGTTGGGGCAATACCAGTGACCAGGCAGAAAAGGGGTCTGCAGGATAGCAGGAAGAAGGGATTATAGAAATTAGCATAAGAAGGTAGTGCCTTATTCAAATCTAGCAGTTCTCATAGGCTGTATGTAAATTCTATAGGATTTGTGTCTCACACCGGTTGGTCACTGTAAATAGAATATTCAACACAGAATGGGATAAAATATACTGTAACAGGAAATTCGCTCTCTTGGAACCCTCTTGGAACCCTCTTGGAACCACGGCAGCAGCTGGGCTGGCAGCTGATGGCAAACCCTGGCACCCACGACCCCTGAGAATAAAGCACGTGTTCCATGAGCAACCCTGTCTCCTGAAGTAAATCATCTGACCATCGAGAGAACGATCCCACAGGAAAAGAACCTGGGAGATGGGGATGGAGGCAGGGAGATCCTTGAGCCAGGGGCAAACGGGCTCAGCCTGGAGAGAATGGATGGGTTTTATAGCCTGGGATGGTGGGAAGCAGAGGGAGCACTGAAATTCCTTCCCTTCCTCCTTGGTTCTGGAATTCGCTCCCTTTCCCACCCCTCTCCCCATCCAAGGGCTGCAGGAATCAGGGAAAGGACATTCCTGACATCCCCTCTCTGCTCCCCTCCCTCCTCACGCCTTCCCTGCCCTTTTCCAGGAGCTGAAGGGTCCCAGATGAGATTTTGGAGCACTCCCTCCTCTCTCCTTCTGTTCCCGAGGGTTTTTCCCACTTTTCCCCCCAGCGTTGCCCACCCTGCCCTGTTCCCCCAGCAATCCCTGCCTCCCTCTGGAAGGAATTCCTGCCTGGAGCTGCCAAGGCCACTCTGACAAGCTCCCAAAACACACAATAACCTTTAATTAAACGGCCAGAAAGGCAAACATTGCCCTGGTAATTTATTCAGCCAGACAAACTCCATCAGGAGTGATGGACAGAGAACGCTCTGCTGATGGATCTCCCTGGATTCAGCTCATTTTGCAGGGAAAATGGGGCTGGAATTTGGAGGACAAGCTGCAGCACGGCTGTTTTACCTGTCTGGAGTGCTTTGGGGAGCTCAGGGCACTCAGCAGCCTCTCCCACACTCCACAATTAATAATCGCTGTTGAAGGCTGTAATTGTCCCTTAATTCCCCAACAAGGGAATAAGGGAGGGGGCAGCCCCTGCCCTAATCAGTCTGACTTGTCTCATTTTAATCCTAACCTGGGTGAGCTTTGAAAAACCAACTTTTCCCCTGGATTTTCCTCGTTGTGTGGATGGCAAAGGCTGGGAGAGGGAGGGCAGCCCCTGCCTGGGATGTCACCTCTTTGACTGCATCTCTGCTTGCCTGGAGGCTGAAAAATGAGCCCAGCAACCTCCCTGGGTTTCCTTTTGTTCCCTGGGATTTTCACCAGCCTCCCTCCCCAGCACTAACTCGTTCCGGCCACCTCCTCCCAAAAATACTAAAGAACCAAATCCGGTCGAGAAAATCCTTCCAGAGCTGCTCTGGAAAGTTCTGCCTTGTGAGCAGAGGGGCTACAAGAGGTGAAATGGGGAAAATCCAGTTCCCAGTGCCTGCCTGCAGCTGGAACGTGCGCTGCCATCCCATCCTTAAATCCCCAGAGCTGCCAAAGTGACTTTTTGGAGACCAGGCAGCATCCATTCCTGTCTGGGGAGTTGATTTACTCCAGCTCAGCCCGGGAGGGGGTTTGAGACATCCCCTGTCAGGACGCTGTGGCCCTGGAGGGCCCTGTCAGGTGTGTAAAACAAGGAATGGGCCGGTGCTGCAGGTGCAGGAGCCCTGAGCGGGGCTGTGGCCAGAGGGGAACGGCAGAGGAGCAGGCACGGGAAGGACCAAGCAGAGAAATCCCGTTGTTATTCTCCTCAGAGCTGGGTTGGGCACAGTCCAGCCCACACTGTGACTCACTAAAGTTTCCCCTGAAGGAGCTGGAAGGGTTTTCTCGACTTGATTTGGTTCTTTAATACTTTTGGGAGGCTGTGGTCAGGAGGAGTTGGTGCTGGGGAGGGAGGCTGATGTGGAATCCCCAAATCAGGTTCTCAGCTGCTGAAGTGCTCTGAGCAGCCAGAAATCCTGGCAGAGACAATAAAACGGGATTAGAGAAATTGTGTGGCTTGGGGAAGTGACCAAAGCACCAATTTTCTCCAGAGTGGGGAGGGAGGCAATCTCAGGAGGAAAGCTGTTCTGTCTGTCAGTGCTGACAGGAGTTTTTACCGACACAAAACTCCGGGGTTTATTCACTCTTTGTACTCAAACGCTGATAAGGAAGAGTCTGAGTCAAAGCCAACTCGCTGTTATTGATCAGGAATATTTTAAACCCTGATTTCCAGCACTGGTAATAGGTCCAGGAACTCAGCAGCTGCTCCCATCCCTCGTGGCTCTTTGGGGAAAATCCTCAGCTGGGGCAAAGCAAGGAGCCTCTCCTCAGGGAAGCTGGGCTGGATTTCACTGGGAACCTGTTCCTAAACCATCAGAAAAGGGATGGACCCACTGTGATCTGTGCCACAAAACCCCAAATGGTTTGGTTGGAAAGGACCTTAAATCCCATCCTTAAATCCCATCCAGTCCCATCTCCTGGGCAGGATCACCTCCCACTATCCCAGGTTATCCCAAACTGGCCCTGGACACTTCCAGGGATCCACAGCTCCTCTGGGAATTCCCTCCCAGCCCCTCCCCACCCTCACAGGGAGGAATTCCTTCCCAATATCCCATCTAACCCTGATCTCTGTCAAAGTCCTTCCCACTTGTCCTGTCCTCTTGGCTCTGTCCCTGCAAGGAGAGCAGGAATTCAATCCTGATTAATTCCAGTGATGGAAATGCCAGGAACAAGCTGCAGCTCTTTTGTCTGGGCTGGATTCCTCCCCTGGCCAGCAAACCTTGGATGAGACACAGAGATGTCCACCCCTGATCCCTTTTGTACCTTTTCCCTGTCACAGGTGACCCCTCAGCACACAAGTTGGGGCAGAGGCTGGCACGTTCCTCAGGAGGTTAATTCGGGCAGCCAGGAGAATAAAAACGGGCTCAGGACGTGTTGGAAGAGCTGCTGTGGCTCTGGAAATGTTCCAGGGCTGTTTGCAGCCTGTGCTCCTGGTGTGCAGGGCTGCTCTGGGGCGTGGGGGTGTCCCTGGGGTGTCCCAGCCCTGCCTCAGCATCTCCCCTGCCTGAGATGCCCCTTGTCCCTTGTTGTCCCAGCTCCAGAGCAGGGACAACACCCCTGGAGGGATGGAGAGCGGGATGGAGACAGGAAAATGAAAAAAAACCTGCCAAAAATTGATTTAACCCCTGCCACGCCGCCCCGGCTGCTCTAAGGCCTCATAAATATTGGTTTTCCAGCAGGATCCGTGTCCCATCCCCAGGGATCTCTGCCAAATTCCCTGCAGAGCCGTGACTCTGCCTCTGCACAGAGCTGGAGTCCCTTAACGAGGGCCGGGCTCCTGCTCTGTATCCAGACATCACCAGAAATTTGGGTTATTTTGGCTGCCAGAGCAAAGGTTTGGAGTCCTTCAAATCCTTCCCAAGGGGCAGCAGTGGAATTCAGCTCTGGAAGCTTCCTTTGGGATCCTCAGCGACTTCGAGCTAAATCCACAAACTGTAAAGCAGAGAGGGTTTTGTCTTTCCCTGGGAGTGTGGTGGCTGTGGAGTTCTGTGTTTGGGGGGTGAACTCTTGTTCTCAGCACTTCAGAGCCAAAGGATGTTTGGGGCTGTGAGATTTAGTTCTGTATTTTGGGGGGTGAATTCTTGTTCTCAGCACTTCAGAGCCAAAGGATTTTGGGGCTGTGAGCTTTAGTTCTGTATTTTGGGGGATGAACTCTTGTTTTCAGCTTGAGATCAGGGGCACTTCAGAGCCAAAGGATTTTGGGGCTGTGAGCTTTAGTTCTGTGTTTAATGAGTTCTATGTTCAGTCAGTCCTACGTTTAGTCAGTTCTATATTCGGTGACTCCTATATTAAGTCAGTTCTATATTTAGTCCTATCTAAATTTAATTTATAAATTTATCTGTAAATCTGTAAAATCATCTAAATTTATCTGTAAAATCATCCCCAGGAAGTTCCAGTGTCCCACCCAGCCCACCTGTAACTCCCTGACCTGTTAAACCTGGCTTTCCTTTGGGACAACAATTATCCCTATGGCTCAGGGGGGCTTTTCCAGCACTTTGGGGGTGAAAATTCCTTTATTGTTGTAAGAATTCATCCTCCAGGGCCACCCCGTGCTGCTCCTCAGCACCATCCCAAGGCTTGGCAGCTGAATTCTCCCTGTGTGGGAGCTTTGTCTGATCCAGGCAGTTGGGAGGTCAATTTTTCTCCCTGGATAAGGAGAATTTTAGTGCCAAAAGGCGTTTTTTTTTTTGGAGCTGGGATTCTGTGTGGTGAAATGCACTGCAGCAGCAGTGACTCCACACTTCTGCTCCATCCCTCTGCTGAGCCCCACATTTCCTCACCCTGTGGATGCCAGAGCTGGGGATGGGGATTTATTGATTGCTGCTGCAGCAAAGTGATTCAGGCCACAGCGATGCAAGGAAAGCTCGTTCTGCTGAGCCCTGGGGTTTTTTCACCTTAAATCTGAGCTCTGCCGCAAGAACCCTTGGGCGGCGCTCGGTGGCATCAAGGAATTCACATAAATAACGTTTAAACTTCTCTTTCTGACAGTGGGTGAGGAGATCTGGCACAAAGAGCTGCCGGGGAGGGAAAGGCAGAAGGGTTGACGTTGCAAATTTTGCGTTTTCCAAGAGAACTCGAGTGAGAACTGAAATGAGCATCGCACAAACAGAATCAAATCCACGGAGCAAAAAGTCCGTGGGAACACAGGAGGAGCTGGATCCTTTCCTGAGCTCCTAAAAGTGTAAAAGCAGGAGGAATAATAGAATTTTTGTTATTATTTCATCAATAAAATTATTTTCATCCATTCTAGATTTTTTTTTTTTATTTCCAGTAACATCAATCACTAAATCCTCTGCGTGCAAACGAGCTCCAAATTTGAACAAATTAAAAAATGGTGAGGCAAAAAAGCAAGCAGAAAGCGAGGAAAGTATAATTTTCTTTTCTTTTTTTCTCTGAGAAAACATTTCTGGCTGTAACTGAGAAATAATTCTCTTTTCAGAGCCTCAGTTTTGTCTCAGCACAGCAGTGCTGGTGTGAAATGCAGACTTGACCTCTGGATTGGGAATTTCACTGAATTCACTGAAAAAAAAAAAAACCAGTAACAAACATCCATCTTCTCCAGGGAAACATTCATTTTCTTCAGCCTGAAGTCTTGTAGGATGAATTCTGACCAGGAAAAGTAGGAAAAATCACATGTGAAGCAGAAGAGGCAACAAAAAAAAGAGAGAAAAGGGTAAAATAGTCAAGTGAAACATTTCAGCCACTCTAAAATCTTGCCCTGCTCCAGGGTGTGAATTCACTGGTGGACATCCGTGCCCTTCCAGAGTATTTGGAATATTTGGCTCCTTTGGAAGTTGCAAAACTCGTGTGGAAATGAGGCAGAGGAGGTCTGGTTTTTTAAGCCCAGAGAACTCAATGGTTTTTATAGTTTTTAAGCCCAGAAAACTCAACGGTTTTTAAGATTTTTAAGCCTAAAAAACACAATGGTTTTTAGGGTTTTTAAGCCCAGAAAACTCAATGCTTTTTAAGGTTTTTAAGCCTATAAAACACAATGGTTTTTAGGGTTTTTAAGCCCAGAAAACTCAATGCTTTTTAAGGTTTTTAAGCCTATAAAACACAATGGTTTTTAGGGTTTTTAAGCCCAGAAAACTCAATGCTTTTTAAGGTTTTTAAGCCTATAAAACACAATGGTTTTTAGGGTTTTTAAGCCCAGAAAACTCAATGCTTTTTAAGGTTTTTAAGCCTATAAAACACAATGGTTTTTAGGGTTTTTAAGCCCAGAAAACTCAATGCTTTTTAAGGTTTTTAAGCCTATAAAACACAATGGTTTTTAGGGTTTTTAAGCCCAGAAAACTCAATGCTTTTTAAGGTTTTTAAGCCTATAAAACACAATGGTTTTTAGGGTTTTTAAGCCCAGAAAACTCAATGCTTTTTAAGGTTTTTAAGCCTATAAAACACAATGGTTTTTAGGGTTTTTAAGCCCAGAAAACTCAATGCTTTTTAAGGTTTTTAAGCCTATAAAACACAATGGTTTTTAGGGTTTTTAAGCCCAGAAAACTCAATGCTTTTTAAGGTTTTTAAGCCTATAAAACACAATGGTTTTTAGGGTTTTTAAGCCCAGAAAACTCAATGCTTTTTAAGGTTTTTAAGCCTATAAAACACAATGGTTTTTAGGGTTTTTAAGNTGGTTTTTGAGATTTTTAAGCCCATAAAACACAATGTTTTTAAGGCTTTTAAGCCCAGAAAACTCAGTGCATGTGGGCAGGTATAGGCTCGATCTTCCAGGGCCATGGAATTCGTGGCCCTGCCAGATTTCCTGGGTTTTGTGAGATTCCTCTTCCATAAATGTTCACAGTTTATCATTTGCCTTGGCCTTTAATCGACCTGATTATTTTGTAGTGCAGAATAAAAAAAAGAGATAAAAACAAGTGATGGTAAAGAACTCTTGGGTGTCTAAAGGGAGAAATCTTTTGTCTACACCAGTATTTGAGGGGTTTGGACACAAATTTTTGGGTTTTTGTCACCAGAGGGGACGTGGCTGTGCTCAAATCCCCATCAAGCTGCAGGAATTGCAGGCAGGGTTTAGCAGGTGCTGTCTCTTCCCATCCTGTGCCCTTTTGGGTTCATTTCTCTGAAAAAAACGACAATTTTAGGGCTGTTCCTAAAAGCTCTTCAAGCCTAGGTAAGGAAATCAAGGCAGAATCCTGGTTTTTACAGGCAAAAAAGGGATAAAGGATAAAGATTTACCAGCAAAGGCTGCAGTGATGAGCTGCCTCTGTGGTTTGGTGCTTACAATTTGGATTTATCACCCAGTGAAATAACTGATGATAGATTTAAATTCCTGTGTGAAATCCTGAGGTTTATTGAAGGCTTTTGCTTTTCAACACAGGCTGGAGTAGCAAAATCTTCCCTGAGAGTCCCAATCCCCCTCTGCTGCTGCTTCCAAAACTCAGCCTTTTACAAAAAAAATCCCTACATTGGGTGTAAAGGCAGCACTTTTTTTAATTAAAATTTTTTAAGCCATTTTTTTTAATTAAAAAGGACCGACCCAAATCCTGCAGGAGCCTGGAAAGGTGGGAAAGGCTCCTCAAAGCCCTGACCAATGTTGTGGATGAATCTGGAATAAATCAGATAAATTAATAAATTAATAAATAATAATAATAATAAAAAATTAATTAATTTAATGGATTTGGGGGCTTCTGCAGGTTTCCAAGTGGTGTTTTCAATGTCAAGGGTGACTTGGGAAATATTACAGATAACGTGGAGCTACAGAAGGGGGAATATCCCAAAGGGATGTGAATCCTTCCTGATGAAGAAGTTGCATTTGCATCCACTTGGAGCATTTGAAATCTCCTCTTTGGGTTTTAAGGCTTCATATTTTATATTATTTTCATATATCTATATATTACATACATAGCTATATAATTTTAAAATATATTTTTTATATCCCTTTTCTGTTTTTCTGATGACACGGCGACATTTCCAAAAATGCCACTTCAGGAAGAAGCAATTCCCACGAAAACCTCCCATGGTCTCCTCCCAGCTCCTTGATCCTCCCAACCCCTGAGCATCCCAAAGCCAAGCTGGAATTAATGGTGAAGAACCCACGAAGAGCAAAAGCATTTCAGATGATGAAGATGTACAAGGGTATGATGTATTTAAAAACGTGCTTTTTGCACACTTAACATTTTTCCTGCCTGGAAGCCTTAATGTCTGATTGAAGGTTGTTCACGAGGCATCTCTGGAGATGGAAGAAACAATAAAAGTGATTTAACAAGAGGGGGGGAAAGAGAGAGGAGGCAATAAATTTGAACATTGTCTGGGTTTCAGCTGCCATAGATCGTGGGGATAATGGCACATTAATGCACAAATCAATAGCCAGAATTAAAGCCAGTTCCCAGTCAGGCTCCTCAGGGCTCTGCCAACCTTAACCCTGTTTTTCCTCTCCTGGAGAAGGAGTGAAAGGTGTGGCTGTGAAGTGGAGGGTCTTGGGTGTGCTGCTGAATCTCGTGGAGAGCAGCTAATGCTGTTTTCCTGGGGATTCTGGCAGGAATGGAGCAGGAATTGTGGCCCTTTGCTCAGAGCCTCTGCTGGGCGTTTTACAGCTCATTTTTGGGGCTGGCAGCAGGGAATCCTCAGGCCCTCCCTGGGACCCAGGGAGCAGGACAGAGAGCAGGACACGGACCAGGACAGGGAGCAGGAATGGGAGGAATGGGAGCAGGGAATCCTCTGGCCCTCCCTGGATTCCATGGAGCAGGAATGGGAGCAGGGAATTCTCCAGCTCTCCCTGAATTCCATGGAGCAGGACAGGGAGCAGGACAGGGAACAGCTGTAGCAGGAATGGGAGCAGGGAATCCTCTGGCCCTCCCTGGATTCCATGGAGCAGGAATGGGAGCAGGGAATTCTCCAGCTCTCCCTGAATTCCATGGAGCAGGACAGGGAGCAGGACAGGGAACAGCTGTAGCAGGAATGGNTGGGAGCAGCTGCAGCAGGAATGGCAGCAGAGCTGTTCATGCCTGGCCTGCCGTCCCCTCCGAGCTGCACAGGTTCATTTGGGGCCAGGAGGGCCATTTTTGGGGACACGGCTCATCAGGGCTGGGCTGCCTAACGGGCTGTGACTGAGCTGCTGCTCTGCTCTGTCCCCGAGTGGGAGCACGGCAGGAGAAGGGAGGGCCCAGACAGAGGGGGATGATGCAGAGCTTTGTCTGCCCTTCAAGCACCAAGCCAGCACAGGCAGCTGTGAAATGTCTGGCAGGGGCTCTTTGCACAGAGCCTGGCTCTAGGATCTGCCAGTTTTGTCGTGGCATCCTAAAAAATACAGATGAGACCTTTGGGAACGTGGCCTTGAGTGCATGAATTCATCTCAAATGTCTGCCACGTGTTCAAGCCAGGCTGGGTGGGCTTGGAGCAGCCTGGGGCAGGGGGAGGTGTCCCTGCCATGGCAGGGGGGGCACTGGATGGGATTTCAGGTCCTTTCCCACCCAAACAATTCCATGTTCCATGTTCAGGCTTTTGGAGAGGCACCAGTGCCTGGACGTGGATCCCAAACGTGTCACCCCCGTGCAGGCACAGCCCATTTTTCTCTCTCTCCACCTCTGTGGGAGGCTCAGCTTGCTGAGGATGGGTGATCTGGGCAGCCCTGGGACCTGGGGCTGGTTTGGCTTTTGCTGTTTGAGTTTCACAGAATCCTGGAATGCTTGGGCTGGAAGGGAACTTAAATCCCCTCAGAGCCACCCCTGCCATGGGCAGGGACAACTCCCACTGTCCCTGGGGGCTCCAGCCTGGCCTTGGGCACTGCCAGGGATCCAGGGGCAGCCACAGCTGCTCTGGGAATTCCATCCCAGCCCCTTCCCCCCTCACAGGGGGAAATTCCTTCCCAATATCCCACCCATCCCTGAGAAGCCATTCTCTGTGTCCTGGCCCTCCACCCCTTGCCCAAAGCCCCTCTCCACCCTTTTTCCTTCTGAGCCCCCTGTGCTGCTCCCAGGGCTTTTGTCCTTCACCTGGGCAAGGAGAGAACCCCCAGATCAGCCGGAGTTGGGAAATGCACGTTCCTCCCGCACAAACCACCATCCCACTTATTTCTCTTTCTCAGTCTCCCTACCACAAAAATTACTTTTGCTTTCCCTCGGTTTCGTTGCAGTTCCTCGTGGAATGCTGTCCCTCTGTGCTGAGCCGGCTCCTGCGCTGCTGGGGCTCCCCCAGCCCCGTCTGCTCCTGCCCTGGACTCTCCCGGGCTCGGGTTCGTCCCAGTTTGTCCCCTTGGCTGCGGGAAGAGCCGAGCTGGTGGCAGTAGATGGCACTGTCTCAATCCTGCTCAGCCCGAGCTGGGCGGGCAGGGGGCTGGAGGGGCTGGGAAAGGGATGGACGGGATGGAAAATGGGGGGCAGGTGCTGGGAAAGGGAGGAAGGGGAGGGGAAAGGGGTGGAGGGGCTGGGAAAGGGATGGAGGTGATGGGAAAAGGGATGAAGGTGCTGGGAAAGGGATGAAGGTGATGGGAAAAGGGGTTCAGGTGCTGGGAAAGGGATGCAGATGATGAGAAAAGGGGGTGTAGGTGCTGGGAAAGCGGTGGAGGGGCTGGGAAAGGGATGCAGAGGATGGAAAAGGGGGTTCAGGTGATGAGAAAAGAGATGAAGGTGATGGGAAAGGGATGCAGATGATGAGAAAAGGGGGTGCAGGTGCTGGGAAAAGGGGGTTCAGGTGATGGAAAAGGGGTTCTGGTGATGGAAAAGTGGTTCAGGAGCTGGGAAGGGGGGATTCTGGTGATGGAAAAGGGGTTCAGGTGTGCTCTGTGGGGCTGCCCAAGGCTGTGCCGTGCCTGAGCTCACCTGGCTGACAGACAGGGGCTGCTTGGCAGGGCACCAGCCCCGGGACTGACCTCAGCCCCACACCAGCCCCGGGACTGATCCCTCAGCCCCACACCCGCCCCGGGACTGATCCCTCAGCCCCACACCAGCCCTGGGACTGACCCCTCAGCCCCACACCTGTCCTTGTCCCAGCCCTGACCCCTCAGCCCCACACCTGTCCCAGCCCTGACCCCTCAGCCCCACAACTGTCCTTGACCCCTCAGCCCCACACCTGTCCTTGTCCCAGCCCTGATCCCTCAGCCCCACACCTGTCCTTGCCCTGGGACTGATCTCCTCAGCCCCACACCTGTCCCAGCCCTGACCCCTCAGCCCCACACCTGTTCCCTGTCCCTGCCCCTGGGGGCTCTGCCAGGGAGTTCCACGCCAGCTCTGGACAGGGCTGTGGTTCCTGCAGCCCTTGCAGGCTCTCCTGCCCCCACAGCTGCCCTGGACCTGCAGCAGGATGTTATCCTGCACATTTGCATTGTGCTGCTCCACGGAGATTCTTGCCCTTTGTCCTTTCTGTTGCTTTGCTTCCCTTAGAATAAATAAATCAAGCCTCTTTTCCCTTTATCCCCATAAACACATTCCAGCTCCCTCCCCTGTGCTGCTGCCCTTCAACCCATCATCAATGATCTTCCTTTTGTTGTTTTTTAACATCAACCCCCCCCAAATGCACTCTTAGAGCTGGTACAAGCCCTCAGTGCGTGTTCAACATCCAGACCTCCTGCCCTGCTTATCCTGAATGTATTCCCAGCCACGGGCATGTGGAGCTGAAGAGCTCAGTGGTGAATTTGGAGGCGTGAGGAATTCACCAGCAGGGGTTTGAGCTCCAAAAACACCAATTCAGCATCGCTGGTGTGGGTGGAGGAAAAGCTGATAATCAGAGGGGTGATTGGTCAAACTGGAATTCTCGTTCCATCCTTTAAAACCCTCTCAGAGGTTTTCAGTCCTGTCTTCACACAGGGTTTTTATTTGTTTTTATGGAAAAGGAGCCCTTGAGGAAATTCCAGATCATTATTTCGAGATCATTATTTCTGGGGTTTGCCCTAGCCCGTTGTTTCCTCGTGAAAATGCTGCAAACTGGGAGAAACCTCCTCTCCCAGCTGAATTCCAGAGATTTCACACGAAAAGGAAAACTTGTAAATATTGTTCTATTTTTTTTTTTTATAGCATTCTATTTTCTTTTCATAAGAAACCTCAGGGATTTCCTGAGGGTGGAAGCAGCCACTGGCAAAGACCTCTCAGCTGAGGCAAACTGGCACCAGTGAGAACATTTCTTACTGGGAGGGGAGAGGCTTTCCCAGGGGTTGTGTCCCTTATATTGGAGTTTATTTGCACACTTTCAAGGGGGAGCCACGGCAAAAATTCCACTGGGAGATGAAAAAGCTGAAGGAAGAGGAAACAAAGCCAAATTCTGCACTTTGGAAGGAGATAATCTGCAATCATCTGGCCCGGGGAAGGGAATTTCGTTAATGGGAACAGCAGCTCTGTCCCTGAGTGACAGCGACCTTCAGGGACAGGGGACAGGGGACAGGGGACAGGGATGTCCAAGGTTTCATCAGCATTTCCTGAGCTGCTCTCCCGGGCCAGCACTTGCAGGAGGGGCCTGGAGCACTCTGGGTGTGAGGACTGATGGAATTGGGGATGATTTTGTGGATTTAGTTCTCCTCTGGGGTGGGGTGGAATTTGGGATCAGGGTGCTGTGCTCTGGGGATGATTTTGTGGATTTAATTCTCCTCTGGGGTGGGGTGGCCATGGGCAGGAATTTGGGATCAGGGTGCTGCGCTCTGGGGATGATTTTGTGGATTTAATTCTCCTCTGGGGTGGGGTGGCCGTGGGAAGGAATTTGGGATCAGGGTGCTGTGCTCTGGGGATGAATTTGTGGATTTAGTTCTCCTCTGGCTACCCAGCAAAAATGAAAACACTCTGTTTGTGCAGGAATAGGAAATGGTAATTGGTGCAGGAGCTTGTTGTGAAGTGATCCTGGAGCAAGATGGGATTGGAATGTGGGAGCAGAGTCATCCCAGAGGGATCTGGGCAAGGAGCATCCTGAGGGCTGGATTTGGGAATGATGTTGAGTGAAATTCCACTCCTCTCCATTTCTCCTGTGCTCATTTCGTTGAAATGATGATTTAAAATCCCTTTTTGAACATGAACAGTTCTGTTATTCCAATTATTCCTGATTTAGGGCTTGCTTTGTCCAGCTTCCATTCCCCTCCCACTGAAAAATACTTGAGAACAATTTTTGTATCTTTTTTTTTAATTGACCTAAGGCCACAGAATGTTTGTAAAAGGTGATGTGTGAGTGTCAGGGGTGCAGCAAATCTCCAGATTTCCTCCATCAGCTCTTGGCCAGCTCCTGTTTCCCTCACACCTTCTGCATTATTGATAATAAAAGCTCAGCCACCGAGTATTAAAACCAGCAAAAAAGGGAGGTTTAATTGCAGAAAGGCCGGAGTCAGCTGAAAATAAATGTGACTTTACAGCTTCCAGTGGCAATTCCAGCCTCCTGCTCCCCCCATCTGCCACTCCAGCTCTGCAGAGAGTGAGCAGAGCTCAGGGTTTTGTCACGGATTTGGGGGGAAGAACACAGACTTGAGAGATTATCTTGCCAAAAAAAAAAAAAAAA